>ML277783.1:116582-137756 GCA_005239495.1 Nicotiana undulata
GGGACTGCATAAATTTTGTCGCGGAGGCGCTCCAGGACAGATTTGCAGATTCACCGGTCCGACTTCAGAAGCCTATATCTTTTGATCTAAAAGGAATTTTGATATGAGTCAAACATGAAAATTGTAGTACTTCATGTCTAGTTTCCATAAAGCTAAAGAAATAATAATTTGGGCATCTGTAGAGAAAGTTATGGCCATAATACTAAACGATGTCACTGCAGCGACCAGAAGCGCGGACAACGCTACCTTTTCGCGACCGCGGTTTGGATTTTCGCGGCCGCGCCTAGATTTTCACGGTCAGCGTTGTGGAGATCAGAGGGTTCTCTATATAAACAGAGTTTAGGGAATTATTTCACATTTTTGGACCTAGGGAGCTCGGTTTGTGGCGATTTTTTGAGGGGTTTTCAAGAAATTCATCGGGGTAAGTGATTCTAACTCGGATTTGGCTAATATTCATGAATATATCAATGATTTCATCATTTGATTAGTACTTTGAGGTAGAAATTTGGGAAAAAATTGTAGAAACTTCATAAAATGATTTTTTTAGTATTTGAGCATCGAATTGGAGCCGGATTTGAGTAAAACTAGTATGGTTGGACTCGGAATTGAATGGATTGTCGGGTTTTGTGAGTTTTGTCGGGTTCCGAGGTACGAACCCGAGTTGGGATTTTGTGTCAGTTTCAGGCTTTGATTCAAGATTTGATCTTATGATCGGGAATTATTTCGTTGGGCATTACTTGATGTGTTAAATTTGTTGTGGTTAGTTTCGAGCCGTTCGGAGGTCGGAATGCACGTGATGGAATATTTGGAGCATCGTTTGGCCTGATCGGAATTAGTATTGGCCTGTTTGAGGTAAGTAACTCTTCTAAGCTTAGTGCTGAGGGTATGAAACCCCGCATTATGTGTATGTGATTGGCATTGAAGTGACGCACATGCTAGGTGGCGGGCGTGTGGGATTTCAACCTGTGAGTTGGGACTCTATGGTTCCCATGGCCCTGCATAGTGGCCCTATTTTGTTGATATTTGTATTTTTTTCCCATGTGATAAAGTACTTGAGCTGTCAATTATGCTAAATATCATGTTTATGCTTTATGTTGATATTGTTTGTACCCATAGCGGTCGTTTCTTGCTGTCATCTCATCGATTTCATTGATATACATACCCAGTCATATTTATGCATTCATATCACATCTCTGTCTCAGTTGTTACTTGTTGATACATCATAGTATTATTCCGGGTCAGTTTGCATAACATTGTGAGCCCGTGGGTGGGACTGGAGAGAGTGATGACTGAGTGAGGCCGAGAGCCTGATTATGAGTGACACTTATGGATCGGGCTGCACACCGCGGCATGTGATATTGATTTATGCCTGAATTGGATTATGATAGCGCTTGGGCTGTAGGATCCCCTCCGGAGTCTGTAACACACCCCTAGTGAGCGCGAATGATATTATTGAGGGATGGATTTTCCTGGACATGCATTTGTCCGAAGTATTGATATATGGAGATGGATTTCTCCATAGGGATGGATTTCCCCGTGGTACCGAGTGACGTATAGTCATTATTGAGTATGTTCTGGGATGGATTTCCTTGGGCCGCACGGGACATATACGGTACCAAGTGGTTGAGCAGTTATATATTATTGAGGGATGGATTTCCCTGGGCATGGATTTGTCCGAAGTACTTGATACCCGGAGATGGATTTCACTTTTTCCTTGGTACTTGACGACCTATAGTCAGTGTTGTATATGTTCCGGGATGGATTTCCCTGGGCCGTATGGGCCATATGTCGTACCGAGTGGTTGAGCATGACGAGTGGAAAGTGTGAGACAGAGAGATTGAGTACTCTGAGAGCGTGAGTACATGATTCATCTCTGGGATACATGGCATTGGCATGCATACATGACACACATGCATTGAGATGCATTGTTCTCATGTTGTATGGTATTACGATATTCGTGATTTTTACACACATTTATATGTGGGCATAGAGACGAGATTTTATACTCGTTATTTGGAAAGAAAAATGAAACTTCTCACTTACTGTGAAAGGATTTTGGAGAAAAATCACAGTTTTCAAACTTACCTGTATTTTTACTTCTTTTTTTTTGTTGCAAAAGAGGTGAATTTTACTAAGATACTTGAAAAGTATACTTAATTTTCTAGAACTGTGAACAAGTTGAATATTGTTACTTCTGGGGTAAACCCTGTTATACTTGCATTTGTGCTGTTATGAATTTTTGTGGAAATATTGGTATTGGATCCAACCCGGTGTAGGCTCGTCATTGCTTTCAACCTAAGGTTAGGTTTGTTACTTACTCAGTACATGGGGTCGGTTGTACTGATACTACACTTCTGCTCATTGCGTGCAGATGATGGCTGCGGTTGTTCCTATGCTCGAGGGTTGCTGAATTTGAAGATGTACCCGCGTCCCTATTGCAGCTGCCTCTATTGTTCGGGGTAGCCTTTGATTAAATTGTGTTATTTTTTTACTTTTTAAACAGACTATGTGTTATTTCATTTCTACTTTGTAAACTCTATTCTTAGAAGCTCATGTCTTGCACTACCTGTCCTTGGGAAATGTGATAGTTCCATATAATTTATTTTTGATTAATTGACTTATTGCTGTTATTAGAATTTGATAGTTATTAGTTGGCTTACCTAGTGGATTTGGGATCGTGACACCAAGGGGCTCCTTGTTCAACAGACTTAGAATTTGTTTGTATTGTTCCTCTGTGAAGTAAGGATCACATCTACCAGCAATAAAATTCATACCTTTACCAGCATCAAAACTTTCAGCATCCATACCGAGTTGAGGTTTTCTCTCCAGATTATTGTTGCTACAAACATTGTTGACATTATACTTGTTCTTTCCTTTGAACTCAATAGGGAAGCTAATCAGCTTGTAATAAGTTTCCTTTAAATTCCCTTTCATGTTACACTTCTCTCACTACGTGAATGGCTTCTTGCCTCTATAAGCCTGGCCTCGTCCTACCTGCATAGCTATTGGACCAGACTTCCTCCTAAAGCTGGAAAAGGATTTGATAGTTGACTCTCCTCTTTAATGATCATGGCATATGCTTGATTCAACATATGTTCTACTGTTTTCATGAGAATTTTCCTTCGTTCCTGCTTATATGATTCATTGAGCCCACTAGGGAATTGGGGTGTGATGACCCAAAAGGTCATCTGATGTAAATTTAATTATGACTGTGTTCCGAGGCCCCAAAAGCCTTCGTTAATCTCACCTGGATGTGTGTGCGTAGCCTGGGTGCGTAGCCAGGAAGCCTTTATGCGGAAACTTGATAAAGAGTTGAATTTATAATAATTAATTGATTAAAGTTGACTTTGGTCAACATTTTTGTTAAACGGAACCGGACCCGTGATCTGTCAGTCCTGGAAGGTCCGTAGAAAAATTTGGGACTTGGGCGTATGCCCGGAATCGAATTCCGAGGACCCAAGTCCGAGAAATGAATTTTTTAAGAAAATTATTTTCTGAAAATAATAAAGGCTTCTAAAAATGATTCTCGATGTGAAACCTGTGTTTTCGGGCCCGTATTATGGTTCCGGAGCCCAAAACAGGTTCAATATGTGTTATTTGAGTTATCTGTGAAATATGGTAAGGAACGGGCTTGATTTGACATGTTTCGAATAAAAAATGAGAAATTGAGAGTTAATGAAGTTTTGAGGATTTTCGTAGAATTTGAAATTTGGTTTGGAACATGATTTTATGCTATCGAGCTCCGAATGTGATTTCGAGACTGGAAATAGTTCTGTATGGTCATTTATAACTTTCCTGCAAAATTTGATGTCATTCCGAGTCGTATAGGTCGGTCCAACGCATTTTTATAGAAATCTAGAGTTTAAAAGTCTTAAGTTATGAATTTAGGGGTTTTGGGATGTGATTTTGAGTTTTAGCGTTGTTTTGAGTGTTCCGTGGGCTTGAGCAAGTCCGTATAATGATTTGGTACTTGTTGGTATTTTTGGACGGGGGCTGGGGTGGGCCCAGGTGCCTCCCCGACCCCCAACGGGGCTAAAAACTAGCTAAAACACTACTGGTGCAGATGTAGCTGGTGTGACCGCAGGTGCGGGACCGCTCCTGCGGTCCCAGCCTCGCAGATGCGCATCTTCCGAAAGTGTAGTTCTTTTTCCGCAGGTGCGGCCCCCAGCTCCGCAGGTGTGAACCTAGCTCCCCCAGCTCCACAGGTGCGGCCATTTCTTCACAGGTGTGGAAACCCTTGTAGGCAGCCTGTATTTAAGTGTCAAAACTCGGGTTTCCTTCATTTACACCCATTCCAACCTCCATTGAAGGGTCCTAAGAGCTTGAGACACCATTCCTCGACCCATTTCCAGTAGAGGTAAGTAATTTCACTCTATTTTACTAGTTTAATTCATGAATTGTCAAGGGAATTAACTACAAAATCTTAGAAAAATTTAGGTTTTGGAGTAGTAAATGGGATTTTTTGGGAATTTGGTGAACTATCCAATTAATTCTATGAATTCAAGTAGAAACTTCATATTAATGATCCTTAGGCTATGGATGAGTGATTCCTCCGAGAATTTTTGGGATTCGAGCATGTGGGCCCGAGGTCAAATTTTAGTATTTTTGGAAGAATAGTAAAAAATGTATGATTAGGCCTTGGAATTGGTTTATTGAGTAATTATTGATTTTAAAAAATCCATTATGTCTAGATATTATCGATTCAGAGTTGGATTCGAGAGGAAAGGCTGTGATTGAGGCTTGACTTGCATTTTAGAGACGAGGTAAGTGTTTGGCCTAACCTTAGCTTGAGGGATTAGGTATAGAGCCTTATTTTCTTCATGTAATTCATGTCCAACGTATAGGCGGGGTGACGAGTGCCTATATGTTGCGGTCAAGCATGCCCGTGAGTCAATTGTGATGAATCATACCGTGTTCTTAATATTCTCTGTACTATAATTAATTGGTGATTTAGAAGTGATACCTTGATGTTGTTCCATGACATGGGGAGTTATTGTGTTATTTGTTTGAGTTGAGGCTTTTACTGTTGATATTGTATTTCTGATGCGAGGTTGGTTATAGCTGAGTCCCTTGCCGGGGCGATAGAAATTTATTGAGTATTTCTGTACACTTGAGACTTTTCATTGTTGATTTTCACATTATATTGCTGCTTTTATATTATTTATTGCACAAGGGGACAAGCCGTGATGATTGTTTATTATTTATCACACGAGGGGACATGCCGTGTTGATAGTTTATTATTCATCGCACGAGGGGACATGCCATGCTGATTCTTTATTATTTGTCACACGAGGGGACATGTCGTGTTGACCGTTTATTATTTATCGCACGAGGGGACATGGCGTGCTGATTGATTATTATTTATCACACGAGGGGACATGCGGTGTTGATCATTTACTATTTATCGCACGAGGGGACTTGCCGTGCTGATTGTTTATTATTTGTCATACGAGGGGACATGTCGTGTTGACCGTTTATTATTTATCGCACGAGGGGACATGCCGTGCTGATTGATTATTATTTATCACACGAGGGGTCATGCCGTGTTGATTGTTATTATTATCGCACGAGGGAACATGCCGTGCCGATGTGTTACTGTTTGCTGCACGAGGGGACATTCCGTGTCGAGTGATTTGTGAGGTGATGCACGAGGGGACATGCCGTGCCTTGTGTTATTCATTATCTGTTCTGAGGTGTTAAATTCCTGTTTTTACTGTTACATTTCAGCTGTTACCCTGTTCCACTATGCTAGTATTTGCTGCCCCTTTTACCCTCAACAGGTTCTCCCCGTATATGTTTTTACTTGCTTATTTCCGCCGATATCTTTCTTGTTATTATATAGAATTTTGCAGGTACATATATTGTTGTCGGTCCTAGCCTCGTCACTACTTCGCCGAGGTTAAGCTCGGCACTTACTCAGTACATGGGGTCGGTTGTACTGATGCTACACCTGCACTTCTTTATATTATGCAGACTACGCAGCCGGACCCGGTGGTCACTGACGGTCGGAGCATTTCATCAGTTCATACAAGAGACATTGAGGTAGACCCGCAGACGTTCGTGGGCCTTGGCATCACCTTCTACCCTTCACTTTCAGCTCTGTCTTATCTTATAGTTTCAAAGACAGTCATATGTACTTATTTCAGACCTTTGTATTTAGTAATCTCTTAGACAGTTCGTGAGTATGTGACACCAGTTCTGGGTTATATTTATGGGTTTTACTTCGAAGCTTGCCATATTATTTTTGTAATTCGTTAACTTTCATATTGTTAATCACAGTTGCCCTTTTCATTCTGTTCATTTTAGTTGTTATGAGTTTTATTAGTTCAAACATTGGCTTATCTAGCGGGTTCAACGTTAGACGCAGTCATGGCCCGAAGGTGGGATTTCGGGTCGTGACATGGGGCAATCTCTGTTGAACCATATGATCAACATAGTCCTTCGATTTGACGCAATAACAACTTGGTGAAGGTACAAGAGCATCATATTCAGCCCAAAACACTTTCAATTTTGTGAAATACGTCAAAATTGTATCAATTCCTTGAGAAATAGTAGCAATTTCTCTATGTAGTTGAAATATACGCACATGCGTAAAAAAATTCATATCGCTCTTGCAAATCTCTCCAAATTAGATATACATTTGATGTGTAGACAATTCCACTAAGAAGATCCTTTGACACAGTGTTCATGATCGAGGATGAGATGATTGCATTGAAAGTTTTCCGATCTTCATGCAATTCCTTCTTAAAATGATCCTTTGTACATGTGCATGTTACAAACCCTACTTTCTGTCACGACCCAAATTCCAAACCCTCGGGATCGTGATGGCGCCTAACACCACACTTGCTAGGCAAGCCAATGTTAGAACTTAAAGAACCATTTTCCTTTAAATTTATTTAAACACGAATAAACAATTCCAAATAAACACGAAATCCAAACCTTTCCAATGACTGATATCAAGGATAATATTAGAAATAATAATACGAACCATGAACTAATACTAAATGTATGACTACTCAGGGTCTGGTGTCACAATTCACGAACTACTAAAGAATACTACAAATAATTGGGCTGAAAGAAATGTATCTCTGTTTTGAATGAAATAAAACAGTATCTAAATTGTAAAGGGAAGACTCCATGAATCTGCGAATGCCAGCAGATCTACCTCGTGTCTCCGTGCGAATAATGTCAGTTACTACTTTCACCTAACTCTGATCGGTACATGGATCTGCACAAGAAGTGCAGAGTGTAGTGTCAGTACAACCGACCCCATGTACTGAGTAAGTGCCAAGCCTAACCTCGACGAAGTAGTGACGAGGCTACGGCGGGGCATTAACAATATAACCTGTGAACAATATATAATAAAGCAAGAAGGAAATTCTAAACTAAACAAAACAATAATATGTAGCAATGAATAAAATAACTCAGCCACCTTTTCCAGGTCTTGTCTATAACCAATTCTCACATAAGTTTCCTAATTTTCAAAGTCGACTTTGAAACAACCGTTAGTACATAATATGATAAACAATAAAGTAAAAGAGTAAGTTTTCAAATCCCAGTGTTTAAAAATCAGTAAAACATAAATTTCCTCCCTTATTGCTCCTTGTTGCGGCGTGCAACCCGCTCTCACCTGTCCACCCTTATTGCTCTTCCCTATATATATCACCCTTATTTCTCCTGTTGCAGCGTGCAACCCGATCCCACCTGTTCACCCTTATCACTCCTTGTTTCGGCGTGCAACCCGCTCCCCCGAGACAATCACATCTCTTTATTGATAAATAAAAGATTTTCACAATTTAAGTCAATGCCTTTCGCAATATTTATGTCTCAACAATTGTAAACAGAACAAGTTTTACTTTAAATAACAGTAAGAGCCGAATATGCAATAATGACAATAAAACAATGAGTGTTCCGACTTTTATTTTATAAACAGTAAAATATGAATATTCTCCCTTATTTCTCCTTGTTGTGGCATGCAACTCGATCTCACCTGTCCACCCTTATTGCTCCTCCCTATATATATATCACTCTTATTTCTCCTGTTGCAGCGTTCAACCCGATCCCACCTGTCCACCCTTATTACTCTTTGTTGTGGCGTTCAACCCGTTACCACCAGACAAATCACATTTCATCACTTTATTTATAATAAAGTTTCACAAATCAGATTCCAAGCCTTTCACAATACATAAATATCAATTATCATAAACAGGAAACTGTACTATTCAGAAACTTCACCAATTATCACTACACAACGAAACCAACAAAAATGTATAATGTAACACTGACAACCAACTCAACCAGATGTACCACAATGTGACTAAGGAACAACTAACACTTTCAAAATACTTGAAACAATATTTAACAACAAGTTGACGAACCAAGTAGACGTGAAGGAATCAATGATCATAAAAAAATTACACTAGGGATCAATTAAATTGGAAACGGGGAAGGGATCATGTTCAACAAGTAATTTGGTGGTGCATTGATACTCGTCACCTCACCTATACACCACACACATGTAAATTCACATAGCATTTAATTTGGGGATTCCTATTCCCTCAAGTCAAGGTTAAACCAAGCACTTACCTCAATTTCACAAGCAAATCATTGCTCTAGCAAAACTTTTCTTTTAAAATTTGCCTCTAACCCGCTCGAATCTAATCACAATTTGTTCAATGTTATCAATCATAGCCTAAAGAAATCATCTTTATTGAAAAATAATGGTTTTCCTAAGTTTTCCTATCCAAATTCAAAAATATACCCCGGACCCGCTTGGTCTAAACTCAGGTTCGGACCAAAATCCGTTTACCCATTCTCCCTCGAGCCCGGATATGCAATTGGTATTCGATTTCGACCTCAATTCGAGGTCCAATTCCCCAAATTTTAAAATTCTTAAGTTCTACCCAAAAACCCAAATTTTTAACATGAAAACTCTAGAATTTTGGTTGTAATCTTGTTAAAAGTTGTTAAGGAATGAAAGAAATTAGTTAGATATCACTTACCAATGATTTGGAGAAGTTTGGGTCTTTGGAAAATCGCCTATGCAGGTTTAGGGTTTGAGAAAATTGAAAAATGGGTGAAAATCTCGTCTAAAATCTCACTTAAAAGGTTGCAGATGTCGCATTTGCGACCCTCACAAAAGCGAAGAAAACCTTCGCAATTACGAACAAGGAAGGACTGGGAAAAAGTCGCATTTGCGACAAAAAGTTCGCATTTGCGAGTTGGGCACACCAGAAACCAACATTGTTTTCGCGACACGGAAATGAACATAACTTTCTCATACGATGTCCAAATTAGATGATTCTTTTTCTTATGACTCCGTAATTACGATACGGATCTAACAGTTCAATATGGTGTCATTTATGCTAGAAGAAACGACGATGAAACATCAAAAACAAGCACAACATAGCCTAAACTTATTTGAAATTCACCCAAGCCCTCGGGGCTCCAAACCAAACATGCACGTAAGTCTAAAAACATCATACGGACTTACTAGTACGATCAAATTATCAAAATAACATCAAAAACTATGAATTTAACCTCAAAACTCATAATTTTCTCAAGAACACTCAAATTTTCTAACTTTTCAACCGGACGTCCAAATCACGTCAAATCAATTCTGATTCTCACCAAATTTTACAGATAGGACTTAAATATCACAACAAACTTGTACTGGGCTCCAAAACTAAAATACGGGCCCGAAATCATCAATTTCACATATTATTTTATTTCTTTATTTCATGAATTAACCAGCAAAATAATTTTCTTCAAAAATTATTTTCTCCCCTACCCGATCTTTGGTAATAAAAACTAGTTTCATGAGTTAATTACTCTAGGTGCCCTAACGCACCTTAATCCGTTAGGTGACGACTCGTCAAATCCCATACCCCATCCCAAAAGGAAGGAGTTGTCTCAGAAATGTTGAAACCCGATTTCGTGAGGAAAAAGGGGGTGCGACACTCAAATTAAAGTTGTAGTCTCCAATACTTGCATGTGCATTATTATCCCTATTATGATCACCTCGATCTTTTATGAATCTTGACGATGACAAACGTGAATCTCTATTTGAGGATCTGTGATCAACTCGTATATTTTTGAACTTGGAATGAGTTTCTCGCCCCGAAGGTCCCATGTAGGGATCATACCTACTCTTACCGGTCCTCTTCTCTGATTCTGATCGCCTTGAACGTGTTTATTCTTCGACCCTTGAATGAGCTACAATATCCTCCTCAATTCGCAATTTGGTACTGTACCTATTATAAACATCGTTCCATGTCGTGGAAGGAATTTCTCTTAAACTATCTTTGATTCTCCTTGTTGGTTGTGAATTTTTTTGGTTTAAATTGCTTGCGAGTGCCCTGCCTGCTCAGTTGTCAGGTACTCTAGGCAACAACACTCTTTCTCGTTGGAATCTATCTACAAATTCTCGAAGAAACTCTGTATCTACCTGCTTCAATTTAAATATGTCTTCCATTCTCTTCTCTACTTTGTGTGCAACCGAATGTGCTTTTATAAATAAATCTGCAAGCTCAGCAAAAGAGTCAATAGAATTTTCAGGTAAGAGAGAGTACCATGTTAACGCTCCTTTAGTAAGAGTTTCACCAAATTTTTTGACCAGTACAGATTCGATCTGCTACTTGGTTAAATCGTTGCCTTTTACTCCTGTGGTAAACGCAGTAACGTGGTCATGTGGGTTAGTCGTCCCATCGTATTTGGGATGTCGGGCATTCTGAACTTCTTGGGAATTGGTAGGGGAGCTGCACTTGGTTTCCATGGTTGTTGCAAATATTTATCAATATCAATCCCTTTGATGACAGGCAGTACGCCAGGTATTTGCTCAATACGATCGTTTTATTCCTTCACATGTTTTTGCAAGGTTAGTATTAAAGTTTGTAAATCATAATTATTAATAATACCTGGTCTCCCTTCGCGTGATTTGTTGGGAGTTCCTCCACTTCCAGAATTAACCAAACCTGAATGTGGAATTTACGCAGTTGTACTATTGTTTGGAGGAGGTATTGGTGGTACAATTGGTAGTCCTCTCACGAAAGCCTGGAGAGCATCATTCACGTATTCAGCAATTAACTGCTTCACAACATCTTTCTCACCAGCTTGTTCATTTCCGAGTTGGTCATTATTTTGAGTAGTGGATCTTTCTAGTGATGGTTCCCTTGAATCCCGTGGGTTTCCTTGAGGTGAGGGAACTGGAGTTCCTCCTACCTGTTGGTTGTTGTCATTGACGTTTGATATGATTCAGTTGAGAGAGGGTAATTTGAAAAATAAGAAAAGATTATCAGATTTCCGGTAATGGAACCAATTTGTTTAACTAAAGAACCGAATTCTCAGTCAAAGCTTATTTTTAGAAGTACTCAGATTACTGATAATCAAGAAATCCAATATTCTCTCATACATAATAAAAGAAATAAGAATAAAGAATAGCATAATAATTAATAGAAAGCACGGGAAAATAAGTATATTCCAATAGTGATCAGAATGTGTCCGTACAAATAACATTTTTTCCCTTTTATAGGGACCTTCAAGTACAACGTCTACTCTTCTTAATGATTGATTCATAATGAGCATTAATATCATTAATGTAATGTTATAATTGGTAATTGTAACTGTTTTGTAAAGATTCTGTAACATTTGAGCTCATAAATCGAAGATCTATGAATCTGTCCCTTTTTTTGTCTCGGTTCATCTCGCAGGTGTCTCTTCAGCTCGTTAAAGAGACTCGGGCACCCGTTTCTAGTTATCACGTATCTATTTAGTTTCGTATCTCTTTCTAAGTATGTCACGACCCGAAATCCCACCTTTAGGCTGTGATGGTGTTTATCGTTGTACCCGCTAGACAAGCCAACATTTTGGGTAAAATTCACTATTCTCTTTATTTATGACATCAAAAGGTAACAATAAGCATGAGCGATTAAATAAGATTGCGGAAGCTACAAAGTTATCAACTTAATATAACAAACAATATGAAATTTTCGTACATAAACCCCCAGAACTGGTGTCACAAATCTCACGGATAGTCTAAGATTTCTACAACAAGAGTCTGAAATGAACAAGTACAGCTGTTTGGAAATACAAATAAGACAGAAAGGAAAAGATGGATGGTGACGCCAAGGCCCATGAACGTCTGCGGCACTACCTCAGTGTCGCCTGTGTGGACTAAAGGATACTCCCTCTATCAGTGTCCACTGGGTCCGGCTCTGTCATCTGCACAACATAAAGAAGTGCAGGTGTAACATTAGTACAACTGACCCCATGTACTAAGTATGTGCCGAGCCTAACCCCGGCGAAGTAGTGACGAGGCTAGACACGACAACAATAAATTATCTGCACAATTCTACAATATATAATAGAGAAATAAAAGGGAATAAACAATTACGTACGACAAGACAGGGACAAATATAGGGGAAAACGAGGGAGAACAGTAATGAATCACTGAGCAAGGCAACAATATAGAAGAGTAAAATTCAACAGGAAGTAACAACACAAACAAATATGTACACGGCAGCACCTTTCGTGCTTTACTCTCATCCTTACCAAAACAAGTACACGACATCACCCTTCGTGCTTTTACTCTCGTCCTCACAATGCAATAAATGAAATGAATACACGGCATCACCCTTCGTACTTTTACTCTCGTCCTCACAATGCAATAACTAAAATGAATACACGGCATCACCCTTCGTGCTTTTACTCTCGTCCTCACAATGCAATAAATAAATAGTCATGGCATGTTCCTTCGTGCTTTTAAATGTAAAATCATGGCACGACATCACCTTTCGTGCTTTTACTCTCTTCCTCACAATGCAATGAATGAAATGAATACACGGCATCACCCTTCGTGTTTTACACTCTTCCTCACCCAAACAACAATAAAACAACGACTTGGCAAGGAAATCAACAGCGGGAAACACAATTCATAACCACCCGATAGGGGAAAAACAATCGAAATAATACCGTCTAGGCAAGGGACTCATCTATAACCAATCTCTGTCGAGTATATAACTTAATAAAAACAATCCTCAACTGAAAACAACTCATCGCATGTCCTTTATCAAGTATTTTTCTACAATTGAATAACTTCCAAAATGAAATAATGAATATCGAAGAAAAACATGTAATACATCAAAACCGACTCACGAGCATGCTTGACAAACAATATATAGGTACTCGTCACCTCACCTATACATTGAACATGGTATAAACAAGTAGCACATACGACTCAACACCTATTCCCTCAAACTAAGGTTATGCCAAACACTTACCTCGATGCCACGAACACAATCAAGCCTCTACTACAACTTTACCTCTTGATTCCACCACCAACTCGCTCGTATCTAGCCACAAGTTACTTAATTATATCAATAAATGCTAAATGAATAAGTTCTAATGCTTGGAAATGAGTTTTGTAGGGTTTTCTCCAAAAAGTCAAAAATCGATCCCGGGACCGCTTCTTCCAAACCCAAAATTCGGACCAAAACCCGATTACCCATTCACCCCCGAGCCCGGGTATATAATTGGTTTTGGAATCCGACCCCAAGTTGAGGTCTAAATTTCAAATTTCAATATTATTAGGTTTTTCCCAAAATTCCCAATTATCTCATGAAAACCCTAGATTCTAGGAAGAAATCTTGTAAAAAATGTTAAGGAGTAAAGAAATGAGTTAGAAATCACTTACAAATGTTTTGGAGAAGAAAAAGTGTTTAGAAAATCGCCTCTTATGTTTTTAGGGTTCTGAAAAATAGAAAATAACTTAAAATCCCGTTTATATATATACCCCTCCCAAGCCTCCACCGCGGACCACGCTAGAGCGACCGCGGCCGTGAAAGTTCCATCGCAAACCGCGCTAGGGCGACCGCGGCCGCGAAGGCCTCAATTGCGAACCTATCTAAAACTCCCCCACTGCGGACCGCCCTGGGGCGACCGCGACCGCGAAGGTCCACTGCGGACCGCGAAAGGTCGACCGCGGACCGCGCTACAGGTTCAGAGACCTGGCCCCCTTTCTAATCTGCAACTGTTGTGTTCTAAGTCTAAAAACACCCCAGGATCTACCCGAAACTCCCCCGAACCCTCGGGGCTCAACAAAAATTTTACACACAACCTCAAAGACATCCTACGGACTCGCTCGTGCAGTTACACCACCAAAATAACATCAAAAACAACGAATTAGGCCTCGAAATCATTGCAGTATTTCACAACATCTTAAACTCTCATATTTTCCACTTTTAGTCCGAATCACGTCAAACTTAGTCCGCTTATCACCAAATTCCACAGATAACTCATAATAAACATATCGAATCTGTTCCGGGCTCCGGAACCATGATACGGGCCCGTTACCACAGGTTTCACATCAAATCTCATTTTCAAAAACCTTTATATTTTTCAGAAAACAATTTTCTTTAAAAATTCATTTCTTTGTCTTGGGACCTCGGAATTCGATTCCGGGCATACGCTCAAGTCCCATATTTTCCTAAGGACCCTCCAGGACTATCGAATCACGGGTCTGGGTCCGTTTACCAAAAATGTTGACCAAAGTCAAATTTATTCAAATGATTACCATAAATTCCACATTTTATCAATTTTCCACATAAAGGCTTTCCCGGCTACGCGCTCGGGCTGCGCACACACATCGAGGTGAGATAAACGGAGGCTTTCAGGGCCTCAGAACACAGATTTAGTTAAAATTAAACATTCGTCCTCGAACGGACATAGAAAGGTACCTAAATCGGGGAAAATATGGGGATATTGGCTCCACATATCGGACTCGGACTCCCAGGTCGCTGCCTCAACAGGCTGACCTCTCCACTCAACACGAACGGAAGGATAACTCTTCGATCTCAGCTGACGAACATGCTGAGCCAATACGGCTACCGGCTCCTCCTCATAAGACAAATCATTGTCCAACTAGACAGCGCTGAAGTCAAGAGCATGAGCGGGATCAGCAATATACTTCCGAAGCATAGATACATGAAACACCCGGTGTACGGCTGACAAACTAGGTGGAAAAGCAAGTCTGTAGGCCACCTCCCCTACCTTATCCAGAATTTAAAATGGACCAATGTACCTAGGGCTCAACTTGCCCTTTTTCCGAACCTCATCACGCCCTTCATTGTCGACACCCGTAGAAATACCTGGTCTCCTATCATAAATGCCAAATCTCTAACTCTGCGATCCGCATAACTCTTCTGCCTGGACTGAGCTGTACGAAGTCTATCCTGAATGACCTTCACCTTGTCCAAGGCATCCTGGACTAACTCAGAACCCAATAATCTAGCCTCTCCCGGCTCGAACCATCCAACCAGCGACCGACACCACTTACCATACAACGCCTCATACGGGGCCATCTGAATGCTCGACTAATAATTGTTGTTGTAGGCAAACTCAGCTAAAGGCAAGAACTGGTCCCATGAACCTCCAAAGTCAATGACACACGCTCATAACATATCCTCCAAGATCTGAATAGTATGCTCAGACTGTCCGTCCGTCTGAGGATGAAACGTTGTGCTCAAATCAACCCGTGTGCCCAACTCACGCTGAAATACTCTCCAGAAATTGAAGATAAACTGAGTACCACGGTCAGATATAATGGACACGGGCACACCATGCAATCGAACAATCTCCCTCATATAGATCTTTGCCAACTTCTCTGAAGAATACGAAACTGATACAAGAATGAAGTGTGCTGACTTAGTCAGCCTATCCACCATAACCCACACCGCATCAAACATCTTCTGAGTCTGTGGGAGTCCAACTACAAAATCCATGGTGATACGCTCCCACTTCCACTCGGGAAGCTCAATCTGCTGCATCAAACCATCGGGTCTCTGGTTCTCGTACTTAACCTGCTGACAGTTCAAGCACCGAGCTACATAGGCTATGATATCCTTCTTCATCTTCCGCCACCAATAATGCTGCCTCAAGTCCTGGTACATCTTTGCGGCGCCCGGATGAATGGAATACCGGGAACTATGGGCCTCCTGCAATAGAAACTCACGAATACCATCAACATCGGGTACACAAATATGACCCTGCATCCTCAGAACTCCCTCATTATCAACTGCGACCTGCTTGGCACCTTCGTGCCGGACCGTATATCTAAGAACACATAAATGAAGATCATCATACTGCCTGGCCCGAATACGATCATACAATGAATAATGGGCCACAGTATGGGCAAAAACATTGCCAGTCTCAGAAACCTCCAATCTTATAAACCGGATGGCAAAATCCTGAACATCCAAAGAAAATGGTCGCTCTCCGACTGATAGATAGGCAAGACTACCCATGTTGGCTGACTTTCGGCTCAAAGCATCGACCACCACATTGGCCTTCCCCTGATGATATAAGATGGTAATGTCATAATCCTTCAACAACTCTAGCCATCTCCTCTGCCTCATATTCAACTCTTTCTTCTTGAACATATATTGCAAACTCTTATGATCCATGAGCACTTCACATGGAACCCCATACAGATAATGCCTCAAAATCTTCAATGCATGAACAATAGCTGCTAACTCCAAATCATGAACTGGATAGTTCTTCTCATGAACCTTCAACTGGAGAGAAGCATAAGCTATAACCTTTCCATCCTGCATCAACACTGCACCAAGTCCAACCCGTGAAGCATCACAATACACGGTATAAGGCCCTGAACCTGTGGGCAAAACTAACACAGGTGCCGTGGTCAAGGTTGTCTTGAGCTTCTGAAAGCTCGCCTCACACTCATCAGACCACCTGAACTGGGCACCCTTCTGAGTCAACCTGGTCATCGGGGCTGTGATAGATGAAAAACCTTCCACAAATCGGCGATAATAACCTGCTAAGCCCAAATAGCTCCAAATCTCTGTAGCTGAGGTGGGTCTAGGACAATCTCTGACTGCTGAAATATTCTAGGGATCCACCTAAATACCCTCTGCCGATACAACATGGCCTAGAAATTCCACCGAACTCAACCAGAACTCACACTTAGAAAATTTGGCATACAACTGACTACCTCTCAAAGTCTGAAGGACGACTCGAAGGTGCTGCTCACGCTCCTCTCGGCTACGGGAGTAAATTAAAATATCATCAATGAAGACTATAACAAACGAGTCCAAATAGGCCCTGAACACTCGGATCATCAACTCCATGAAAGCAGCGGGGCATGTGTCAACCCAAATGACATCACCAAAAACTCATAATGCCCGTACCGAGTGCGAAAGGCTGTCTTAGGGACATCAGACGCCCTAATCCTCAGCTGATGGTACCCATATCTCAAGTCTATTTTGGAAAACACCGTAGCACCCTGAAACTGGTCGAATAAATCATCAATCCTCGGCAAAAGAATACTTATTCTTAATAGTAACCTTATTCAACTGTCGGTAGTCAATACACATCCTCATCGAGCCATCTTTCTTCTTAACGAACAACACT
Source organism: Nicotiana undulata (assembly GCA_005239495.1). Classification (NCBI taxonomy): domain Eukaryota; kingdom Viridiplantae; phylum Streptophyta; class Magnoliopsida; order Solanales; family Solanaceae; genus Nicotiana; species Nicotiana undulata. Next base: position 134,007 of record ML277783.1, read on the forward strand.
GGGGCACCCCAAGGTGAAACACTAGGCATAATGAAGCCTTTATCCAACAAATCCTACAACTGATCCTTCAACTCTGGCAGGGCCATACGATACGGCGGAGTAGAAATGGGCTGAGTGACCGGAGCCAACTCAATGAAAAAATCAATATCCCTGTTGGGTGGCATACCCGACAGGTCAGCAGGGAATACCTCTGGAAACTCACGAACCATGGGCACAGACTCCATAGAAGGAACTTCGGCACTAGAATCACGAACATAGGCCAAATAAGCCAAACAACCCTTCTCGACCATGCATCGAGCCTTCATATATGAAATAACTCTACTGTAAGAACGACTAGGAGTCCCTCTCCACTCAAAACGAGGTACTCCTGGTAAGGCCAAGGTCACAATCTTGGCGTGACAGTCCATAATAGCATGGTAAGGAGTTAGCCAATCCATCCCTAATATAACATCAAAGTCAACCATATCAAGAAGTAAAAGATCTACCTGAGTCTCCAAACCACCAATAACCACTAAGCATGAATGGTAGACTCGATCTACCATAATAGAATCACCCACCGAGGTAGACACATATACAGAAGTGCTCAAGGAATCACGGGGCATACTCAGATAAGAGGCAAAATATGAAGACACATAGGAGAATGTAGACCCCGGATCAAATAAAATTGAAGCATCTTTACTACAAACTGAAATCGTACCATTAATGACTGCATCAGAGGCCTCAGTCTCAGGCCTGACAGGAATAGCATAGCATCGGGGCGGAGCCCCTCCAACCTGAACATCTCTAGGTCGACCTACTGCGGGCTGACCTCTACCTCTCATGGCCTTCCCTCCACCTCTATGAGTCTGACCTCCACCTCTGGCACCTCGTCCTCCACCTCTAGCTGGCTGAGGGGGTGGGGGTGCACCTAATGCGGAAACCATAGCACGGGAACCCTGATACTGAGGACTACCAGAAGCTTGGGGAAATACCTAGAAATGTGCCCTGAAACATCACAAGAATAACAAGACCTCTGCTGTTGAGGCTACTGACTCTGGAACTGAACCTGTCGACCCGAATAGCAACCCTGGAAGTTCTGAAGCGGTGGTGCACTGATAGGAGCTGGTGGTGCACTGATAGGAGCTAGTGGTGCACTGTGAGATACCTGAAGTGCCGACTGCTATGGTCTAGGAGGATGACCTTGGCCAAAAGAATATTTGCCCCCAGATGAGGCGCCACTGAATCGACCGAAATGACAAGGTCTCTTGTCAACCCCCTGACCACTGCCCTGTGACAAAACCATCTCAATACACCTGGCCACATTGGCCGCCTCCTAGAATGAAATATCAGTACCTGACTCTGGCCATATGGAGTCTAATAGGCTGAGCCAGCCCCTCAATAAACCTCCGCACTCTCTCTCGATCCGTGGGGAGTATCATGATAGCATGCGGGCCAGAGTGATGAACCTTGTCTCATACTGTGTGATAGTCACAGATCCCTGCTGGAGGCGCTTAAACTGCCTCCGAAGATCCTCTCTCTGAGTAACTGGAAGAACTTTCCCAAGAACAACTCGAAGAACTAAGACCAAGTCAAAGGTGCAGAACCAGTTGGTCTGGTCAAACAATAGTCCCTCCACCAAGTCTTGGCGGTACCAGAAAGACGAAACGTGGCTAAATCAACTCCATTGAACCTCATAACAACTGTCCAAGTAATCCTGGGGATCCTCTAATGGTGCACCAGTAAAAGTAGTAGGGAATAACTTGGTGAACCGATCCAATCTCCATAGGGCATCGGCAGACATGGCTGCTCCCTCAACTACCGGTGCTACAATACCCTGTTGAGCTGCTCCAGCTGTCTGAGGTGCTGAAGTCTGGAACTGAGTGGTAACTGCTCTAACGTGCGAGTAGAAGGAGTCTGGGGCCCTCCCCCAGCCTGAGAGACGGCTGGTGCTGGATGAAGAAGACTGGCCTGAGCCACGCTCTCCATAAGTCCCACTAAGCGGACAAGAGCGTCCTGGAGAACCGGGGTGGCAATGAACCCCTCTGGGACCTGAGCTGGTCCAACTTGAACCGTTTGAGCAGGAACCTCACCGGCAAAGTCTACCTATGGGTCCTCTACTGGGGCTGCTGTTCTGGGCTGAGCCCTGCCCCAGCCTCGACCTCTAGCACGGCCTCGTCCTCGGCCCCTCGTAGGAGCTGCAATAGGAGGATCAGGCTGTTGATCGGTAGATGAGGAAGCACACGTTCTCTCCATCTGCGAGAGAATAGAATAGAAACTCAATCAACATTTAGAATTCGAATCACACGACAGAGAACAAGAAAAGTGAAGTTATTCCTAACTTTGCATCCTCTGGGATAAGTACAGACATCTCCGTACCGATCCCTCAGACTCTACCAAGTTTTTCCGTGAGTTGTGAGACCTAAGCAACCTAGAGCTCTGATACCAACTTGTCACGACCCGAAATCCCACCTTTAGGTCATGATGGCGTCTATCATTGTATCCGCTAGACAAGCCAACGTTTTGGGTAAAATTCACTATTCTCTTTATTTATGACATCAAAAGGTAACAATAAAAATGCACGATTAAATAAGAATGCGGAAGCTACGAAGTTATCAACTTAATATAACAAACAATACGAAATTTCCGTACATAAACCCCCCAGAACTTGTAACAAATCTCACGGAAAGTCTATGATTTCTACAACAAGAGTCTGAAATGAACAAGTACAACTGTCTGGAAATACAAATAAGACAGAAAGGAAAAGATGGATGGTGACGCCAAGGCCCACAAACGTCTGCGAGACTACCTCGGTGTCGCCTGTGTGGACTGAAGTATACTCCCTCTATCAGTGTCCACTAGGTCCGGCTCCGTAATCTGCACCACATAAAGAAATGCAAGTGTAGCATCAGTACAACCGACCCCATGTACTGAGTAAGTGCCGAGCCTAACCCCGGCGAAGTAGTGACGAGGCTAGACACGACAACAATAAATTACCTACACAGTTCTACAATATATAACAGAGAAATAAAAGGAAATAAACAATTAAGTACGGCAAGATAGGGACAAATAATGGGGAAAACGAGATAGAACAGTAATGAATCACTGAGCAAGGCAACAATCTAGAAGAATAAAATTCAACAGGAAGTAACAACACAAACAAATATGTACACCGCATAACCTTTCGTTCTTTACTCTCATCCTTATACAAACAAGTACACGACATCACTCTTCGTGATTTTAGTCTCGTCCTCACAATGCAATAAATGAAATGAATACACGGCATCACCCTTCGTGCTTTTACTCTCGTCCTCACAATGCAATAAATAAAATGAATACACGGCATCACCCTTCGTGCTTTTACTCTCGTCCTCACAATGCAATAAATAAAATGAATACACGGCATCACCCTTCGTGCTTTTACTCTCGTCCCCACAATGCAATAAATAAATAAAAGGGCATGCCATGTTCCTTCGTGCGTTTAAATGTAAAATCATGGCACGACATCACCCTTCGTGCTTTTACTCTCTTCCTCACAATGCAATGAATGAAATGAATACACGGCATCACCCTTCGTGCTTTACACTCTTCCTCACCCAAACAACAATAAAACAACGGCTTGGCAAGGAAATCAACAGCGGGAAACACAATTCATAACCACCCGATAGGGGAAAAACAATCGAAATAATACCGTCTAGGCAAGGGACTCAGCTATAACCAATCTCTGTCGAGTATATAACTTAATAAAAACAATCCTCAACTGAAAACAACTCA
>ML277785.1:2485-19327 GCA_005239495.1 Nicotiana undulata
CTACCAGACCCCATGGAACGTTCTGAGGGAGATACCTTCAGTCCACATCAGAGCTTCGAGGTATACACTGGCGTTCGTGGATCCCGAAGCTTTTTTCCTTTACCGCTTCATTGTCTTTCTTATTATTTCAAGACATTGTTGTATTTTCATTTCCAGACTTGTATTTAGTATTCCAGTAGTTAGTCCGTGAGATTGTGACACCCCGGTTTTGGGAAGTTTACGTTATCTTATGATTGTTATGTTTCTCTTTTCCGCATTCAAGTTTTATTATTTTTATTATCGATGTTGGAAAGATTATTGTTGGGAAAGGTACGTTATTGATGTACGGTGAAACTTGTTTCCCACTGTTATCCCAGTACATGATGGAAATTGGTTGAGGCTGATGAATTAGCATTTCATTTCGTACTAAATGATTTTAATTGCTATTGCAAGTTACACGTTGGCTGGCCTAGCGGGTTCAACGTTAGGCGCAGTCACGGCCTAAAGGGTGGGAATTTGGGTCGTGACACCGGCATGCATCAATAGTCAGAGGAGTCTGGAACTAAAATGTTATTTTTTTTGGATAAAAGTAACATTAATAAATGTAAAAAAAGAAGTTACCATTCAATATATAGCGCGATTTAAAACCGTGCTATATATGTATACAACAACAACAAACCCAGTTTGATCCCAACATATGGGGTCTGGGGAGGGTAGTCTGTACGCAGACCTTACCCCTACCTAATGCAGGTAGAGAGGCTATTTCCAATAGACCCTCGGCTCAGAAAGGGTAAGAAGAAGGAGAAGGAGAAAAAAAAAAGTATCCAATAATAGCAGCACGTAAAACAATACCTGAGGCGAACAAAACCACATACCATAATAAAAATCAAAGAATATGAAGGGAAATGCATGCTACTAAGCCTATCATTGAGCGCTATAAACTACATACTAACCCTCTACCTTAATCCTCGACCTCCACACCCTCCTATCAAGTGTCATGTCCTCAGTGAGCTGAAGCAGCACCACGTCCTGCCTAATCACTTCTCCCCAGTACTTCTAAGGCCTACCTCGACCCCTTCTCAAACTCTCCATGGCCAACCTCTCACACCTCCTAACAGGGGCATCAATGCTTCTTCTCCTAACATGTCCGAACCATCCCAGCCGCGACTCCCGCATCTTGTCCTCCACGGAGGCTACTCCCACTCTGTCCCGGATAGCTTCATTCTTAATTCAATCTCGCCTGGTACACCCACACATCCATCTCAACATCCTTAAGTCCTAACGACACCTTCTTATCACATAGAACACCATAACCGAGCCTCCACTTCATCCACCCCGCTCCGATGCGATGTGTGACATCTTCTTCAATCTCCCTGTTACCCTGAATAATAGACCCGAGATACGTAAAACTCGTTCTCTTGGGGATAACTTGAGCATCAAGCTTAACCTCTACGTCTGCATCATGGGTCTCACTGAATTTGCACTCCAAGTATTCTGTCTTGGTTCTACTCAGTTTGAAACCCTTAGACTCCAAGGTCTGTCTCCAAACCTCTAACCTCGCGTTAACTCTGCTACGCGTCTCGTCAATCAACACTATATCATCGGCAAATAACATGCACCAAGGAACCTCCCCTTGGATGTGACGCGACAGTACATCCATCGCCAAGGCAAACAAAAATGGGCTAAGAGCCGATCCTTGGTGCAACTCCATCACCACAGTGAAAAGGTCCGAGTCACCACCTACAGTCCTTACCCGAGTCTTAGAATCATCATACATATCCTTAATCACCCTAATGTATGCTATCGAAATTACGCTAACCTCCAAACACCTCCACAGTACCTCCCTCAGAACTTTATCGTATGCCTTCTCAAGGTCAATAAACACCATATGTAGATCCTTCTTCCTTTACCTGTACTGCTCCACTAATCTCCTTACCAAATGAATCGCTTCCGTAGTCGAACGCCCCGGCATGAATCCAAACTGATTCTCGGAAATAGACACGCACTTCCTCACCCTGGCCTCCACCACTCTCTCCCAAACCTTCATAGTGTGACTCAATAACTTGATACCTCTATAATTGTTGAAATTTTGGATATCGCCCTTGTTCTTGTCAATCGAAACCATCGTACTCCACCTCCATTCTTCGAGCATCTTCTTTGCCTTAAAATAACATTAAACAACATAGTGAGCCACTCCAAACCTGCTCGCCCCGCGCTCTTCCAGAATTCCACTGGGATTTCGTCTGGCCCCGTTGCTCTGCCCCTGCACATCCTACACATCTCTCCTTCCACCTCCTCAACCGTAATCCGCCTACAGTACCCAAAATCCCGCCGACTCTCGGAGTGCTCCAACTTACCCAGCACAATGCATCTATCCCCCTCCTCATTCAACAGTTTATGGAAGTATGTCTGCCATCTTCTAATAATGAGTGCCTCGTCCATCAACACTTTACCATCCTCGTCCTTGATGCACTTGACTTGGTCTAAGTCACGGTCTTTCCTCTCCCCCACCTTGGCCAACCGGAACAACCTCTTGTCCCCACCTTTGCCCTCGAGCTCCTCGTACAAACGAGCAAATATTGCATTCTTAGCCGTCGTAACTGTTAACTTTGCCTCTTTATTTGCCTTTATGTAACATTCCCGATACGTCCTTTTTTCCTCCTCGTTTGTACTCTCTACAAGCTTCAAATAAGCATCTTTCTTAGCTTCCACTTTACCTTGAACCTCTCCATTCCACCACCAGTCCCCTTTATGCACCCCTGGAGAACCCTTCGTGGCCCCTAAGACCTCTCTAGCAGCTACCCTAATGCAATCCGCAGTCATGGACCACATACTTGACGCGCCCCCTATACTCATCCAGGCCCTCATAGCTATATATGTATGGCACAGAATTATCTGCGTTATATATATAACGCGTAAAATCACTGCATTATACACGAAACCGCTGGGCGGCCCGATGGTTGCAGGGTAGTTATGAAGATGGTTTTGTCCTTGAGGTACAAAGTTCGAACCCCTACACCAACATTCTTGTATTTTCCTATTTCTTTTTTATTTTTTGGTTTAAGTGTTTAGATATAAATACTTTAATAGAGAAGCCTTTTATTATTTCTTTAAAAAATCAACCTATACTTTTAATAGTTGTTATTTTGTGTTATACGTAAAACAAAATTATCTTTTTTTCTTTTATTTTCAAATTAGAATTATGAGTTTTATTTTATAGTTAAAATTTCCATAAGAGAATTATATATATATATATATATATATATATATATATATAGCTTAATCTATTGGTTAAATTATTTTATTTTTTGATATCTTTCTTTCTAAATTTAGTTAGCAAATATATATTATTCAATAGATAAGAAAAGAATACAATGCAAAAAATAGAAAAATATCTGGACATCTATATTATATTATAAAGAGAGTACTGAAGCATGTGGTTAAGTCAAGTGGCAAGCTAAAAAGAAGCCACTTGGTAATTTTAAGACAACAATAGAAATTTGAATTACAAATAGAAACATAATGAATGGAAATGGTTTAATAAATCTTAGACAAATCTAATCTATATATCTACATTTAAATTTATATTTATCTGTATATGTGTGGCTATATCTATATATGAAATAGAATATTCATATAATATTATTCCTTTTATAGAAATAATTAGGTATTTACAATTTAAATATTATCATATAAGGGGTAATATTATATGCCAAGCAATATTCTTGATTTTTATCATATTGTTATATAAAAATTCTTAACTAAAAAATAAATTTTATATTTTGAATATAGAGTTAATCATACTTATTTGTAATTATCATTTAGTAGGCCTTTAAGCATTAGCAATACTGTAATTATAGGGAAATTCAAACACAAAGATATATTTTTTTAAAATAATTATTCAAAATAAAAATAATAAAAATAGTAATAAAATTTAAAGTACAAAATAAATTTCAAATTATATGTAATTTTACTAATAAAAATTAGAAATTTAATTTATATCTTAAAGGTAAAAAAGAAAATGCATAGAGTAATTCTTTTAAATTGCGGTCTAATTTAGAAAATAAAATTATAATAATTATTTGAATTATAGATGAGTTTTTTTGTCATAAATATTGTTTTTGAAAATATTACATAAAGAAATAAAGGGAAAGTAAAATATTACTACAGTATTTAGATATAATGTGCTCAACAATAACAAAATATTTTTCTGTGATTAAAATAAAATGTTAAAAATAAAAAATAAATTTCTAATATAGGTTAAATTATTAGTGAAATAAAAAAACATATTTGATTATTCAAAATAATTATACTATTTGATTAGTCAAGTAAAGTGGCAACATAAAAAAATTATTTGATTATTCAAAATGTTTTAGACTATTAAAATAAAAAATTATAAATCTCTTTAGCTTGCCACTTGACTTAACCACATGCTTCACTACTCTCCTTTTAATATAATATAGATGTCCAGATATTTTTTTTATTTTTTGGATTGTATTCTTTTCTTATCTGTTGAATAATTTATATTTGCTAACTAAATTTAGAAAGAAAAATATCAAAAAATAAAATAATTCAACTAATAGATTAAGCTCTCTCTCTCTCTCTCTATATATATATATATATATATATATATATTATTCTCTTATGGAAATTTTAACTATAAAATAAAACTTATAATTCTAATTTGAAAATAAAAGGAAAAAAATAATTTTGTTTTACGTATAACACAAAATAACAACTATTAAAAGTATTGGTTGATTTTTTGAAGAAATAATAAAAAGTTTCTCTATTAAAGTATTTATATCTAAACACTTAAACCAAATAATGAAAAGAAACAAAAAAATAAAAAGGAAATAGGAAAATACAAGAATATGGGTGTAGGGGTTCAAACCTTGTACCTTAAGGACAAAACAATCTTCTTAACTACCCTTTAACCATTGGACCACCCAGCGGTTTCATGTATAACGCAGTGATTTTACGTGTTATATATATAACACAGATAATTCATGCGCTATACATATATAACGCGGTTTAAAAACGCACTTTATTTTAACGGCTAAAACACCGTTAAAGTATAGCGCGATTTTAAACCGCGCTATATATAAAATGATGACTTTTTTTTTTAAAATACTTATTAATGTTACTTTTGTCAAAAAAGACAACATTTTAGTTCTAGACTCCTTTTACTACATCGGGGGATTTTTATATACTGAGCCTTGTTTTTCTTGTTGAATGTTCGGAATTATCTTGAAGGTGGACGCTTATTGAGAAATCCATAGTTATGTCACTTTCGTCCCTTTATGTTTGATGTTGAAATTCATCATTATAACTGCGGTCTCAATAAGCTATGGACTATTCTTATTTCTTAGTCGACAAGGGCACAAGAACCACATAAATCAAGGAAAAATGATACTTCTTCTATCCTAATTTACGTGTCCTACATTTATTGGTAAAGTCCAAAATAAAAAAGAACTTTTTATTATTTAGAAATAATTTAACTTTAAATTTCCTATTTTATTCTTAATGAAATAATTTTCAGCCACATAAATATATATGACTTGTTTTGAACAACAAATCTCAAAAATTTCTCGTTCTTTCTTAAATTCCGTGAATCAAATACTGCCACATAAGTTAAAATCGAGGAACTAATATTTTTTATTCTTCAATCAATTTTACAATTGACTATATACTCTGGAATTAGCATAGCTATTTTAAAATTAAGGCAAAGCTATCCGAAATTTTCACCTTTGGGACTGTGATACGCCCGATATTACGTTTGCTAGATAAGCCAACATCAAAGAATTATTAAGTCAATCCTTATTAATTCAGTAAATAACAACAAATAAACTAAAACGGAATAAAGCGAGTGCGAGATGATATAAAAGCTTCAATAAATACTACAACCCAGATCTGGAGTCACAGCTCACGAACATTTAGTATATACTACAAGTAAACGTCTGAAGGAAGTGCAACTGTTTGACCAAAAGAAACAATGAAAAACAAAAAAGATAGACGGGGACTTCAAGGTTTGCGAATGCCAATAGATCTACCTTGAGTCTCCGATGAACCAGCTCGAGCTGCTACACCCCTCGATCAGCCAGGACTAATGCCAAAATCAGCACAAGAAGTGCAGAGTGTGGTATGAGTACCACCGACCTCATGTACTCTATAAGTGCCGAGCCTAACCTCAACGAATATATATAATAAAGACAGAAAAGAAAATACATAATGGAATAAACAGTAAAGTGCAAGTGATAACTACAACTCCAGGAAATAAACCAACAATGTTTAGAATCTACCAATCTTTAAGTGCAAAAGAAAATATCGTAACGATCACACAGCTCAGGGAAATATAAACACATAGTTTGTTGCGGCACGCAACCTGATTCCCTGTACGTCACATAATCTTCCCTTATTTCCTCATAACAAAATAAACAACAATGAATAGATATATATATAAGTGTTGCGGCGCGCAACCTGGTCCCACCTTATCACAATATCATAATCATAGTTCACTCTTATACCACCACAACAATCCACCCTTATTACACCTGTTGCGACGTGCAACCCGATCCTACCGTACAATATAGATTCATCCTTATTTCACCTCAACATATCACCCTTATTTCACATGTTTCGGCGTGCAACCCGATCCCACCATATCAATATCAAGTATTCAGTATGCACAAAAAACTCAAAATTCAAATCATGAAAATCCTTTACAATTCCTATACACCAAACCGAAACAAATAGGAAAGCTTGTACAACATGAAAATCTGCATAGTCAATACTACACAACGAGACTAATCCAAAATTAACAACTAGAAGGTACAAACAAACCAACTTGAACAAGTAATAGGAGACCATGAAATTATGAAAAGAGCTAATATCATGCACATGAGGAAACAATAACTAACAAGTAGCAATTAGGTATGTGAACATGTTTAGAGCATGTAACAATTAAGACAAAGAAAGAGTAATGCACGAAAAGCGGGAAAACAGGACAAACGGATAATGTGGCGGCGCATAAGCACTCGTCACTTCACATATACGCTGCTCACATGAAATTCACATAGCAAATAGTCCGAGGGTTCCTAATTCCCTCAATTCAAGGTTAGACACAACACTTACCTCGCTCCAAAGGCCACTCAATGCTCAATCACAACTTCTCCTCTAGAATTCGCCTTCAAACCGCTCGTATCTATCCACAATTGACTTAATAACATCAATTATTGCTAAAGGAATCAATTACAATACATAAATTTTGATTTCCCAAACTTACCCTCCAAAAGTAAAAAATCGATCCCGGGCCTGCTTGGTCAAAACCCGAGGTTCAGACCAAAATCCCTTTACACATTCACCCCCGAGCCCGATTATGTAATTAGTTTTGGAATCCGACCTCAATTTGAGGTCTAAATATCCAATTTATCAAATTTCTAATTTCTACCCGAAAACCCCAATTCTAGCATAAAAATTATAGATTTTAGGTAGAAAACTTGTGAAAAGTAGTGAAGATTGAAAGGAAATAGGTAAGAATCACTTACCAATGGATTGGGAAAGAAAAAGTCTTGGAAAAATCGCCTCTAAGGTTTTAGGTTTTAAAAATTTGAAGAATGAACAAAAAATCCCGTCTAAGTCATATTTTGTTCATCTGCAGATGTCGCATTTGCGACCAGCAAAGCCCGCAAATACGAGAAAAGCTTTGCAAATGCGAAACTCCCTCATTTCTGTTGCCTTCGCAAATGCGAACAAAATATTCGCAAATGCGGACTCTGAGGATCGCAAATGCGAAGGTCCACCCTCTAGCCCACTGCTCGCAAATGCGACGGTTTTTTCGCATTTGCGAGCCACATTTCGCAAATGCGAAAGGTGCGGATCTGATGCACCAACTAGATTTTCTAAGTTCAAACCATTCTATAGCCTATCTGAAACTCACCCGAGCCCTCAGGGCTCCAAACCACACATGCACACAAGTCCTAAAACATCATACGAACTCGTTCGCGCGATCAAAACACCAAAATAAGGCCTAGAACTACGAATCAGACACCAAATCAAAAGGAATTTACGAGAAAGCTTTAAAACTTCTATTTTCACAACCGAACGTCTAAATCATGTCAAACCAACTCCGTTTCTCACCAAATTCCACTGACAAGTCATAAATATCATAGTGGGCCTGTACCGAGCTCTGAAACCAAAATACGTACCCGGTATCAACAAGACCAAATCTCAGTCGATTCTTAAAAATCATAAAACTTTCAAACTTACAATTTTTCAACAAAAACAAAAAATAACTCGAGTTAGGGACCTCCGAATTCGATTTCGGGCATATTCCTAGGTACCAAATTATGATACCGATCCACCGGACCGTCAAAACATATCCGGGTCCGTATGCTCAAAACATTAATCAAAGTCAACTCAAATAAATTTTGAAGGCACAAATTCTTATTTTTATCAGTTTTTAACGTATAAGTCTTCCAGAAGAACACCTGAACTACGCACGCTAATCGAGAAAGGTAAAATGAGGTTTTTGAGACCTTGAAACCCAGAATTAGGTTGTAAATGACCTATCGGGTCATCGCATACCGTTACACCAGTGTGTAATCCATTTTATCCTGGGAGGAAATAATCCACAACCTCGGTCACTATAAGGGGATTAAGTTCCTTAAGGAAACATTATGAATTCAGTGGACTCAGATTAATTTCTACTTGTTTTACATTTATGTCTATACATTGTTTTATTCTCCAAAATTATTTTACAAATACAATATATTAACATGTATTTTGCCTTATATATGTGACCTGGAGCTAGTTCTGAACCATCTTTATCACAACACAAGAGAACTTTTCTTATGCTAAGAGGATTCAAATTTATATATGTACATAATAACTTATTTTTACCCTATTTGTGCAAGATAATTCTTCGATCAACAAAAGGAGACACAATTGACCCCCCACCTCCCCCCCACCCCCTCGCGTCATTTAAGAAATGCAAAATAAGAAAAAGTGGCCCCTAACATGCATAACTTTTTGCAACTAGGATTTCATCTGTATTATTTGAGAGTTAGCTGTCAATAACTGACCAAATAAGTAATGAATGTTATACAATCATTAACATTGTTCCTTTTAGCTTTTGAAAACTAAATAGTCTGGCAATTCCCATTACGATTTTCGTGATTTTGAAACTTCAACAGCACACTTTCTGCAATCTATAATTTCCTGGAATTTATCCAATTATTTGGTAAACTAAGTGTACGGTCGAAATCGGGTATATCTGATTTCATTGGCGGGAGTTACCTTGAGGGTAACTCTGTAATAGATCAGGCTCGAGCTCGAAAATAGAACATCCAACATGGAGATCGAAGTGTTCATTGGGATCGAAGCCAACAACAATCGAAACCAAGCATGACTGGCTTCGAGTAAGACGTAATAACGGAATAATGAAATATCAGTAACCGGTCGAAGATCGCAACGGAAATTCTGGAACATATCAAATCAAATGGGTTATTGATGTCAATCGTGGGATTTATTTCCGTTATTAGAATTGTACCTTATTTAGGATTCATCTATTATATAAAGAGGGATCCCATTAATATGTAACATTCATTCACTATTCAGTGATTAGAATACTCACATCCGCTGCTCTCTTTATCTTCATCATTGTCCATCATTGTTTGTTTCATCCTTTACTGCTCTTATTATCCAACCTCGAGGTTATCTCGAATCGAGGTCGAGGCATTGATTGTAGACCGATTTGATTTACTTTATTGTCCAATTTATCTATTTAACTATTTATTTATCAATTGGTATTGGATTAAATCACATATCCTTAAAACCACAATATAAGTTTAGTTGTTACTCGATTTTTAGGGTAAATAGTTTAGCGCCCACCGTGGGGATAAGGATAATAGTGATTGTTCAGTACTGATTCTGATAAAACACACTAGTTTACCTTGTCAAGAATTTTTGCTTTCAGGTTAAAACTTGTCAAACTCACAAAACGCATCCACACACGGTGATAATGGCCTCGGATTACACGGGGAAAACGAAAATGTGATGGCTCCAGGAGTCGAGATGCCACAGGATAATCTCGGAGGAGCACCGGTTACCAATCCAGTTGATGTCAGTTCGCACATTGCTTTAAATGCGGACCTAGGCACAATCCTCGAATGGAGTGTATGCCTGGAAGGCCGGTCATGGTGGCCAAGGAACACAAGGCAGAGGAGACGAATGAGTCAGTCTCCAAGTGATATTCAAGATGCTTCAGGCTCAGCAAACCGCTATTGGTCAGTCACAAAACCAGGCATAGAGCTCCGAATAGGGTCGAACAGAAAATTACTTGTCGTACCGAGAATCGGGGACTGATCTTGCGATAATGAAAATGCTATAGGAGCTCACCAAAAGAATTGAATCAGGGGAGAAGAAAATCGAAGCCAACGATAAAAAAGTGGAGACGTACAATTCCCGAGTTGATCAGATACCGGGGGCACCACCAATCTTGAAAGGGATGGATTCGATGAAGTTTGTACAAAAGCCTTTTCCTCCAAGCGCGGCTCCGAAGCCTATTCCAAAGAAGTTTCGTATGCCAGACATAACCAAATATAGTGGGACCACCAATCCCAACGAGCATGTCACTTCCTATACATGCGCCATCAAGGGTAACGATTTGGAAGATGATGAAATCGAATCTGTGTTGTTGAAAAAGCTCGGAGAGACCCTGTCGAAGGGAGCAATGATCTGGTGTCACAAATTACAATCAAATTCCATTGACTCATTTTCCATGTTAATAGATTCATTCGTTAAGGCGCACGCCGGGGCCATAAAGGTCGCAACAAGGAAATCAACTCTTTTCAAGGTAAGACAAAGAGATAATGAAATGCTGAGGGAGTTCGTGTCCCGATTTCAAATGGAGCGCATGGAGTTAGCACCGGTCACAGATGATTGGGCCGTTCAAGCTTTCACTCAAGGGTTTAACGAACGGACTTCGATAGTATCACATCAGTTGGAACAAAATTTGATCGAGTATCCAGGTGTAACTTGGGCAGATGTGCATAATCGATATCAATCAAAGATTAGGGTCGAGGACGACCAACAAGGAGCCCCTTTCGGTTCAGTACCTTTAAACAGGTTGGCTGTTAAAAACCAGAGGGACGTCGACAGAGAGCCAAGGTAGAACAAAGACCGATACCAACTATATGTCGCAGATCAAAGGAACAATGTCCCACGACATAATTCCACCTTGAATGATTGAAGAAGTGATCGAGGACAGAACTCTCAGGGACTTATGAGGAAGAGTGGTTTTGACAAGTATGGCGATCCCACAGAGGCACCTCGGTTATCGGAATATAATTTTTGCATTGATTCATCATGCATTGTATCGGCAATCGGAAGATCAAAGATACTAGGTGGCCCATACCCATACAGACCGATCATTCCCAAAGAAACCAAAATTTGATGTGCAAATATCATAGCACGCATGGTCATAGGACCGAGGATCGCATGCAATAAAGGGAGGAGGTATCCCGTCTATTCATCGAGGGAAAACTTTGAGAGTTCCTCAAGGATCGAGCCAAGAATCATTTCAGAGAAAGGGACGCCAAAATGAGGAACCCCAACATGTCATTCATATAATCGTCGGTGGGTCGACATTCCAAAGGGACACATATTCAAACGCACTAAGGTATCTATCGCTAGGGATAAGGTTAAAATAACCCCAACCCCATGTGGCAGTAATCCGCAACTAAGACATATGACTCTTAGTCATATTGGCTTAGGTGGCTATCCAAAGTAATATAAGACATTAACGTGGAAGACATTCAAGTTTGGTTTCATTTATACAAGTTTGGTTTCATTTGGACATAGAATAATAAAGTGAGAAATCATATACCTTTCTTCCTAATTGATAGCATTTCAAAAATAGTCGAAAAACTCAATCCAACAAGCTTCCAAAAATATTTCTTGCGACCAAATTAATTCCAGCGAGAATTATTAGCACCTTAGCAACGTAAGAATTTGCGGTTCCAAAGTAGTACGGTGCAACCTTTTCCAAGAATAGCATACGAAATTTTCCCTACTCCAAGTATGTTAAGGCTAATCCTTCTTTCTTTTGGCATGATCCAAGTAACGATACGTAAACATAATGTTATTCCATAAGTGATTCTACTCTTAGCAGTTAAGGATGTCAATGTTATTCATTCTTGTAAAATGATATTCAAGCATGTCTAAGTATGAATCTAGTTCCCTATTGAGGTGTTTAATAAAAATGTTAATATCATAATGGTATTATATGTATTATACATTTACCACCGAGCTATGACCGGTTGGGCAGTTATACATCTACCACCGAGCTATGATCGGTCGGGCAGTTACCACCGGTTGGGCAGTTGTGTATTATTATTTACCACCGGTTGGGCAGTTATGCATTTACCACCAATCTATGGCCGGTCGGGAAGTTACCATTGATTAGTTGGGCAGTGTACGTCACGAAAATAAGGTACTAAAATAATTATATTGTAGTGTTATTTATATATACGAGGTGGGTTTTGTTCTATATGTTACGGCCCTGCGCGGCAAGTCAAAAGTTATAAGTTGACTCTTATCTCCCCCCCGAGATAGTATCTTATTATTATTACGTTTCATTGATGCCTTACATACTCGGTACATTCTTCGTACTGACGCCCCTTTTTCTGGGGCGATGTGTTTCATGCCACATAAGTGTAGATAGGCGAGGTGAAGACCATCCATTGTAGGCTGCCTCCAGATATTAGCTTTTGGTTGGTGAGATCCACGTCTTCCTAGAGTATTGCCGAGTCACGTTCTATATATGTTACTTTGTTTTATGAGAATGTCGAGGACCTTGTCCCGGCTTATATGTTATGGTTATGTTTTCTTAGAGGTTTTGCAGACAGTCCTGTGTATAACTTTAGGTATGACATGTCAACGTCCTTGTCGGTCCCTATGTATCTATATAAATCTTTTTGAATTAGTTATGTGAGTTAGTTCTAATATTTTTAATTATATATATAGATGTGGCCTATCATGTCTCATGACGAGTCTTATAGAAAAAAAAGATAAGGTATGTGGCGCTCGGTTGAGTGGGCACCGACTGCCAGTCGTGGACCTCTAATTTGGGTCGTGACAAAGTGGTATCAGAGAAGTCCTGTCCTAGGGTTGTCAGGAAGCCGTGTCTAGTAGAGTCTTGTTTATAAATGTGTTGTGCACCACGTTGTATAAACAAGAAACTACAGGGCACTTAGGGACAAGTTACCATTCCTTATTGATATTAGATCGTGAAATAGAGCAGAGTCATAGGGAATAAAGCCCCTGACCTTTGACTTGTTTTATATATGCAGCAATGCCTATGACAAGGAAAGCTACAGCTAGTCAGAATGGTAAAGTAGTGGCAGTTGAGGGCATGAGTAGAGTACCAATGTCTAGTGAGGGCCAGAGTGAGGGACAGAGGGGAAATACGACACTCTCGCATAGTTCTTCGATTTTGCCAACACCCGAGGAGATGAGAAGGATCCCACTATTGTTGAGGATGAGGATATTGATATGTGGAGTGCAGTACGGTTGTTAACTAGATTGGTAGCCGCTCAGGCTCAACGCTAGGTAGGTATAGGTGTTGGTAACATTAATAGGGTTATTAGCGTGAGAGTTCGAGAATTCATCAACCTGGACACTCTAGTGTTTACCGGATCCAACAAGGATGAGGACCCGCAAAACTTTATTGATAGGATGCAGAGGACTTTGAGGGTGATGCATGCATCCTTGGTATATGGCTCCGAAGCCTTGATCCCAATTGAAGTTGGGGAACCCAGTGCTAGGTTTCGACATACAATAGAAGAATCGAATCACGAGGCTATGAATACTAGTCTAGAATTATTGGATGAAAAAATAGAAGTTGCACTCGTTCGAATGGCTGCACAAAAGCAACGAACCGAAAGATACTACAATAGGAGAACCAACCTTCGCCACTTCAGAGTCGGGGACATAGTCCTAAGAAAAGTTACCATAAACACTCGAGATCCTAATGTAGGGAAGCTCGGCCTGAACTGGGAAAGACCCTATCAAGTCCTCGACATAGTCGAGAAGGGGTCTTATAAGCTCGGCATGATGGACGGCGAACAACTGCCAAACAATTGGAACATATCACTTCTCAAACGATATTATTGCTATGGTATGACTTTCTCATTTTTTTCATTTACATATTCGATGCTAACTTACTGTAGGTGTTTGATCAAAGACATCGATACCTCAGGTTGTAAAGCACGTGTTGCACTCTTTTTCCCTTAGATCGGTTTTTGTCCCAAATGAGTTCTTCCGGTGAGGTTTTTAACGTGGCAACAATTATGTGCTACCTGGGGACAATTCAACAGTATCCAAGGCTTCTTTACAATCAACTTCGAATACTGGGGGGGGGGGGGCACCTACCTCGGATGTGATACTTTCGAGGAAAGTACTTCGTGTTAAAGGGTCTCGATAGGGAAACTTTGTAATGGGCCAAACGGTCGAATGAACCGTGTCCATATAGATTAGTCAAGCCCCGATGGCAAAACATGTATGCACATATAAATTATTCAAAGAAGCATTCTTTCTAAATCAAACATCTTGTGTCTCAAAGAATTTTTTTTATACGAGCTCCATACTTATGATTTTGTGAGAAATGGATCAAGGGCCAAATGCAAATATACCTCGTACGCTCGGGGACTGCCGTTGACGATCGACATATTCGAGTTATCTAAACTCGAATTCATAAGGCCTCAAAGAGGCACCCCTCGATCTATAGGCCAAGGCCATCATCCTTGGGGACTAGTGTTATTGGGAAATAATCCCAAGAGGCATACCCAAAGGCTACAACCAAATTCATGCAGCATGGAGACGTCTGAATCCCCGCAATAAAAATAGACCTTCGAATTGTTTGAAAAACCGGTTAAAAAAGGCTTCCCTCGGCAAATAATCAAAAGGGCTTCGATAAAATCAGCCCTCAAAAAACCTTAAGAGGTATCAAATTATCTTAACACAAACGTGCTAAGGCACAAAAAGCAAAGGGGTTTCAATCGACATTGAACCCTCAAAAACCCAATAGGTAAAAAATATAAGCTAAGGCATAAAGAATTTTTTTACTAAGTATTTTTAAGCCGAAAGAGGGAAGTAATAGCCATCTTTTAGAGGCCATATCAACCCAATATAAAGAGCCTAAGGGCTAATACACTTAGAGTTTGAGATCTTGTTCTCACTCAATTCGAACCTAAGGGTTCCACTATTCCGAGCTCAAATAAAACTGATTCAAATGTAGCTCGAGGATTCATCGTTATTTGATATAAAATCATAACGGGTCTGTTAATGTGAGTTCAAAACTTACTCGTACTCTGTTATAAAAACAGTACAATTACGGCTTCGATCAATCCAAATGAAATCAAAATCCCAAACATAATGTTGAGCTCGGGGACTCGACCTCGGTTAACTAAAAAACCTAAGGGTTTGTTCTACTCTAAGTTCGAGCTCGTGCTCACTCGATTATAGAGGTTGCAGCAACAAAGTTTTCACAAGACAAAGGAAAAACAAAATTTTTCACAAAACGGAAATAAATGGAATCTTTCATATATGCAAAGTATTTAAAAAGAAGAAAATAAATCCAAAAACAAAAAGAAGAAAATAAATTCCTAAGTGCTTAGTCTGCCTCGGTAGTCGTTTCTTCGGAAGCTTCATATTCATCTCCTCCTCTCTCGGATCCACTCGCGGAATCTTAATCATCGGAAAGCAGAGCTCTGGCCTCGTCCTCCAACACCTTCGCACTCTCGATATTAGCCGTGAGGTCGAAGCCACGAGCATGTACCTCCTCAAGTGTATCTCTCCGAGACTGGCGCCTAGCATGCTCAGCAACACAGGATACTTTAACCTTAACAGCATCATAAATCTCATGTGACCGAATGTTAGCAACTTCGGCATCAGCTTGGTAAGAGGCCACGAGCGCCTCCGCCTCATATGTGGCCCTTGCAAGCTCAGCGGCCAATTGAGCCTCGAGCTCTTCAACTTTCTTGGCTCGGGCCAAGCTCTCCTCCTTCACACTTTGGATTTGTCGCTCAACCGAAGACAGCTGGGCCAGAAACACATCTTTTTCCGAGGCAAGACGGTCCATGTGCTGCTTCCACCCCAAAGTCTCTGCCTCTTTCATCTTAGCTTCCTCATGAAGCTGCTCAACCAATTCGGCCTTCTGCTAAACCTGCAGGATCAAAGTGTTATTCACCAATGTCAAGATAATACATAACAAGCTCCCAACAATTTATATTACTCGTTCGATGAGCTCGGTCTGATATTGATGAGCTCTTGTCAATTTGGTTCGAAGGCTCCTAATTTCCTCTTATTTTGCACATAGAGGAGTTTGATGCGTCTCTCTCTTCTACGTGAGCTTTTTGAGATCATCCTCACAATAGGTTAGCTCAGCACGGTATTTGGAAGAGGATTCTTAATGGAGCGCTGTAGCATGTGCAAAAAGGAAGGAAATCAGACATCAAAAGATAAAAATAAACGCAGACATGATAACAAGGGCTAAGCTTTCTTGGTTCATAAGCCGCTGATGAGTGGCAATTTTACCACTTATTTTAGCCTCTTTTAAGTAGATTTTGTGCTGCTCAATGGGTCTTTGAGGTTACTATCAGTGTATAATTGCTCTATTTGCAGGAAAATGATGCCATGAAGTGGTTAAGGTCAAATTGGAGTGAAATTGAGAAAAAAGAGAGTAAAGAAGAGAAAAGAGGGGAGCAATGACTGAATGCGATCGCATATGCAACATGCGAATCACATTTCGAGCCCAGAGATCGCATATCGCAACAGAAAGTTGAGTCAAGATTAATGAGTGAAATG
>ML277789.1:0-14771 GCA_005239495.1 Nicotiana undulata
CTGGCAGGTCTGCGGGAAACACATTTGGGAACTCACGGACCACTGGAACAGTATCAATAGGAGAAGTCTCACTGCTCACATCCCTCACAAATGCTAGGTACGACTCACACCCCTTCCCAACCATACGCTGGGCCTTCAAATAAGAAATCACCCTACTAGGCACATACTCCACCGAACCTCTCCACACAATCCTCGGAAAGCCTAGCATAGCTAAAGTCACGGTCTTGGCGTGACAATCAAGAACAACGTGGCACGGAGATAGCCAATCCATGCCCAATATCACATCAAAGTCCACCATACTAAGTAACAATAGATCCAATCGAGTATCCAGACCCTCAATAAATTTAACACAAGATCGGTATACCCGATCTACCACAACCGTATCCCCCACAGGAGTCGACACATGAATGGCCGAAATCAAGGACTCACGGGGTATACCCAAAGAAGGTGCAAAATATGATGAAACATACGAATAAGTGGAGCCAGGATCAAATAATACCAAGGCATCTCGGTGACAGACTGAAATAATACCTGTGATCACTTCTTCTGAAGCAATAGCATCTGGACTGGCCGGAAGTGCATAGAGACGAGCTGGTCCTCCACCAGATCGACCTCCCCCTCTGGGGCGACCTCTAACTGCCTGACCCCCACCCCTNCAGCTTCTAACAAGACGGGGGAAAAACCTCTTAACATGGCCTGGATCCCCACACTCAAAATAATCTCTACCCACGACTGACGGCGGGGACTGAAGGGAACCCCTGGAACCGGAGTAGCTGCTGGAAGAACCCTATCCTGAGGAACCATAGAAGGACGGTGGTCTGGGTGAACTCTGAGCTGGAAGGGCACTAAATGATGAATGACCCGAATGAGAACCACGAAACCCATGTCCTGAGGAGATCTCTTTATGCACTGGACGGGCTGACAGAGGAGGCCTGAATGAACGGCCTTTGATAGGCTGAGAAGAACCAACAGAATGAAAGCCACTATAAGTACCAGATCCACGAGGCCTCTTGGCCTCCCTCTCCTCACGCTCCTGGCGTCGAATAGACTCAATGTCTCTGGCAATGTCCACAACTGTCTCAAAAGAAACCCCAGACACCCTTTCTCTGGTCAGAAGAATCCGCAAATGATGGTTAAGACCATCAACAAATCTCCGAATCCTCTCCCTGTCCGTAGGAACCAACCAGACAGCATGACGAGCTAACTCGGAAAATCTCATCTCATATCGCGTCACAGTCATATCCCCCTGATGCAGCTACTCGAACTCTCTGCACAGCTCCTCTCTCTGAGACGGTGGTACATACTTCTCTTGGAAGAGAATGGAGAACTGGTGCCAAGTAAGTGGTGGTGTACCGGCGGGTATGCGCCTCTCATAGGCCTCCCACCAAGCAAGTGCCGATCCCGAGAACTGGAAAGTGGTAAATGGAACTCCGCTAGTCTCGAGTACCCCACCGGTACGAAGAATCCTCTGGCACTTGTTCAAGAAGGCCTGGGCATCCTCGCCCTCAGTGCCACTGAAAGTAGGGGGCTAGATTCTGCTGAATCTCTCCAGTCTCCGCTGCTCATCGTCGGCCAAGGCAGGGACCACGAAATCCGGTGCGACAGCAACGGGCTGGACTGGGGCCACTCCCGGTGCCTGAAGCCCCCGAAGAACTTGCTCAGGAGTCCGGGCAGCTGGAGTCTGTATGCCTCCCCCGGCCTGAGATGTGGTAGCAGAAGAAGATAGAGCGACTACCTGTGCTAAGCTGGTGCACACTGTCAGAATCTGAGTCAAGGTCTCCTGAAGACCTAGGATCACTGTAGGCACAGCTGGTGCCGGGTCCTGCCCCGCTGGAACCTTGACTGCGGGGGACAGATCCTGAGCAATGAGAGGATCCTCAGGTGCTGCCCCACGTACCGTACGGGCTGCACCCCTTCCCCTAGCCTGACTTCGACCACGACGACCTCGGCCTCGAACTGGTCCCGCTGGTGCTAGGTCATCACTGCCGGTAGCACGAGTCCTCACCATCTTTGAGAAGATGAAACAATGAGAGTTTAGTTCCAAGAATCAACACAGTCGCACGACAGAATTCAAGGATCTGAAGTTTCCTAAGGGTTCTGCAGCCTCTCGAAGATAAGTACAGTCGTCTCCGTAGCGATCCGCAAGACTCTACTAAACCTTCTCATGACTGGTGAGACCTATTCAACCTAGTGCTCTGATACCAACTTGTCACTACCCGTTTCCGAGTTGTGATGGCGCCTGTCGTGGAACCAGGCTAGCCAACCGTTACAACAATACTCAATTCATTTACTAGAGAAATTTACTCATCATTGGCTCAATTCATAGAAATACGGACATTTTTAATCATTTAAAATAGTCTAACAAAAGAAATAAGCTCCAACAATCAACCTAGGATCTGGAGTCACGCAGTCATGAGCTACTAACATCAATACAACTGAGAATAATAATACTGAAGTTTTAAGTTTCCAATTTCTAATACAGAAGGGAAGAATAGGGAAAAGAGGGACGGGACAGCGAACGCCAGCTGCTACCTCGTCGGCTCTGAGAGAATAGCTGCTATCACCGCTCCGCGTCAAATCTCGGTGCACCTGGATCTGCACACACAGTGTGCAGGTAAGTAACGAAAACAACCTACGGTCTGAGGAGTTAGTGACGAACTTAACCTCCGTAAATCACAGTTCGAATAATGAATATTTCAGGAATAACCGAGTATATCGGTGACAATATCCGTAAATAACAATTAAATGCCATGTATGTATCATGCAACTCTCACAGGTAGTCCTCTCGGTACACATAATTGGCCATTGGCCCAGGGAAATCCATCCCGTAACATGTACGACGTGGTGACTCAGTCACTAAGTACCGAGGGAGCAGGCCAATTCAGCCTTTCGGAGAAATCCATCTCCGGGATATCATACTCATCCATAATCTGTACCAGGGAAATCCATCCCTCCATATCTCATAAACAGTATCTGTGCCAGGGAAATCCATCCCTCTATATCTCATATCTCGGACAAATCCATGTCCAGGGAAATCCATCCCTCAATATCTCATATCTCGGACAAATCCATGTCCAGGGAAATCCATCCCTCAATAACTGTGCGCTCACTGGGGGTGTAAAGACTCCGGAGGGGCCGCCAAGGATATGGCCCAAGCGCTGTATATATATCAAGCCCACGAAGGGTATATCATCTCATTATTCGGCTCTAGGCCCATACTCAATCAGAATTTCCAGTCTCCTCACAACCCTCTCATTATGTAAACAACCCAAACAATGGCAATGCATGATAAATAAATGATTTCTGAGACTGAAATACGAATACATGTATAATAACAGGACTGAGTATGCACAAGTAAGGTTCACAATAGAAATAACAGTAACGGACCATTTTTGGTCTCCACATATAGACATGAAGTCTTATCATTTATACTCGTTATGTTTCTCTTAGTTTTTTTTTTTACGCATTAACAGCCTTTACAGTACCGATATCATGGTAAAACAACAGTTAAACCGTGCCTGGGGATAAGCCGGGCATCAACAAATCAACCAACACTCATATGCCCGTTACTTGGCGAGTGTATCATAGTAACTATCATAAATTAGCATGTACATTGGGGTTTTGAACCCCTCAGTTCCAAGGTTGAAGCCTTTACTTACTTCGAAACCGGCTCAACTCTACTCTGCCTGGCCCTTTCCTCGAGAATCGGCCTCCAAATGCTCCAAATCTATCAATAATCAATTACATAGCGTCACAATGTGCTAAGGAACAATCCCCAAATCAAAATTTAGCAAAAATACCAAAATCCCGAATTCGGTCAAAACCCGACCCTCAGGCCCACGTCTCGAAGGTTCCTTGTCTTTTCCCGAGTCCAACCACACCAAGAACCCGAAAATCAGACCTCAAATGGTCCTCCAATTCCCCCATTCTTCCTCTTTTAAACCCAAGCCCTAACCACCATTTTTCTACTGTTTTTACCCATGATTTCAACCTAAAATCGTTCTTAATGCACAATATAACGAGTTTTGACTCCAAGAAACTTACCTCTTTGAAGAAACAACGAAATCGCTCTTCAAACCCCTTCAAAACCTCCAACCCGTGTGTAAAAATGGTGAAAAAGGACAAATTTTGCGAATGCTGCCTTTTATAGTTCTGCCCAGGCATTTCCGCAACAGCGGTATTTTTCTCGCACCTGCGACTCCGTAGGCGCGACATTTTAACCGCACCTGCAAAAATCACTTAAACGCACAAGCTCCGCGCCTGCGATCCCTTTACCGCAACGACGGGCCCGCAGGGGCGACACATTGACCGCACCAGCGGTCCTTCGCTTAACACCCAGAGCCCGCGCCTGCGACCCCATCTCCCGCACCTGCGACCTCGTAGGTGCGATCTTCCTTCCGCCCTTGCGACGAATTCCGCCTGTGCGCCTTCACTCTCGCGCCTGCGATGTCCGCACCTGCGGCCCAAGCATCGCTGGTGCGATCGCACCAGCAGTAGTAGCTTCAGCTGCATTTCAAGTTCCCATTTCTCCGTTTAACGCCCGAAATCAAACCCGAGCCCCTCTGGACCCCAACCAAACATACCAACATATCAAACATGGTTATTCAAACTTAGTCGAGCCATTAAAACACCAAAAACAACATCAAAACCATAAATTCTCATCCAATTCAAGCCTATGATTTCCAAAAACTTCCGAAACACGCATTTGATCAAAATCCCAAGAAAACCATCTCTGAATGACCTGAAATTTTGCGGGAAAGTACAAAATGACATAAGGAGGCTATAACAACTCTCGGAAACCCATTCCAACCCTCGAATCAAAATCTCGCCTATCAACCGGAATTCGCCAAAATACTAACTTCGCTAATTCAAGCCTAAATCTACACCGGGCATCCTAAAAATATTCTGAACACACTCCTAAGTCCCAAATCACCTAACGAAGCTATTCAAACCATAAAATTTGCATTCCGAGGTCGTTTACCAATAAGTCAACTCCGGGTTGACTTTTCCAACTCTAAAGCTCTTGTTAGAGACTAAGTGTCTCAATCCACTCTATTTTCACTCCGAACCCAAACCAACCAACCCCAACACTCCATGAACAGCCTAACCGAGCTACTACAAGACGAAAATAAAGGAATAGATGCGTATACTGCGTAACGACGGACCGGGTCATTACATTATGCCATTGTTTTCGTCCATAACTCTTGTTAACATATTAGTGTCCTCATCTAGTGTTAGATTGTTTCTCCTTGATTAGTTTGAACTTCTCAATATATGTTATGAATATATAATAGCCATGTTAGGATCATGATATCTTAATAAAGAGCTGCTTAAGTAAAATTGATTTCGGTATCACTTTTCCTTTGTATTTACTGCTCTTTTAGTTTAGTATTGATGCCCTTAGGGTTTTACATGTTTCCTTAAATTGATGGTTAACCCTAGTTCTTAACTTGTTGTTTCATAGTTTTAACTTAATTAGGTCTGGGTATTTGTTAAGGTGTAATTATGTCCGTACAATTCACCAAATTACTACCCCAGCCTCAGTTATGTACATGTTAGGTGTTTGCCTAAACTAACTAACCCAAGATTAACATGGTT
The DNA here is from genome assembly GCA_005239495.1 of Nicotiana undulata. Classification (NCBI taxonomy): domain Eukaryota; kingdom Viridiplantae; phylum Streptophyta; class Magnoliopsida; order Solanales; family Solanaceae; genus Nicotiana; species Nicotiana undulata. The sequence continues at coordinate 5,599 of ML277789.1, forward strand.
AATTGCTGATTTTAACCTAACATTAATTAGTCACCTGAGATTAGTTGATCAAGTAATTATGAATAAATCAATTAGGGGGTTAATTACACTTGGATACTTGAGCTCAAATTAGAAACTAAGTCTAAGGAGTTTAATCTAATCAATCTAAAGTAATCTGAAATTAATTAATTAAATCTTGATAAAACAACAAAGGTTTAGCGACTAATTAATTGATTTAGAATAGAGTTACTCCTTACCTATTGATTAACCTAACTAACTGTCTTTGATTAACCTAAGATCCTAAAAGTGATTAACATAAGTTAAAATTCACCTTTATAGAATTAATTACTCACTCAAGATAATTAACTAGAGTTAAATAGATAACCCCAATTAACTTTAACCTTAGTTACCTAAAAGGTAATTCTGTAGACTTTAAAGGGTATTTTATGATTTTTAGTTAAGGGAATCTTGGGTGTAACAACCCAAGAACCTTCTAGAATCAACAAAATCAGATCTTTTAAGGGGTAAAACAATATTTCTTAAGGGGGATAAGGGCTGGAATGTTCTGGGAGGTACAGTTTCCCAAAATGATAAGGTTGACAGCTGCCCTATGTACTATTTTCAGCTTTTGGATTGGGAATATTCCAAGGGATATCCCATTCCCGAATATCCTATAAATAGACCCCCTCTCCTTAGACCAAAAGAGACTTTTTCGGACACTCAAAAAGGAAAAACACTCTCTCCTAGCTTCTGAAATATTCTGAAAAATATAGAAATACCTTCCATTCGAAAACAAAAGTTTCAAAAAAAAATGTATTATTAGAAAAGGAGAAATCTGATCTCTTTTGAAAACAAGTTCACAAATAGATGGCCTAGTTCAGCTTCTATCTTCTCTTTTTGGATTCTGATTTCTGGAGGTTTTTGTTTATTAATACTCAAGATTCTGGGTCAATTTTTGCTGGGTTGCTTGGTCTTTTCCTTTGGTTTTCTGCTTTGCTGTTGCTGAAATTCTCTCCTTCTGTTGATTCTTGGCCACACTTGACCTTTATTTGGTAAAGTTTTTGTTGTTTTGCTCTTAAAAAGGTATGTATTAACTCTTCTTATTCTCAATGAAATGCTGGATTGGAATTATCTTCTTCTACTCATTACTTAAACTTGATAAATGAGGCTGTTTCTTCTGCTGTATGTAAATTTGATTTTATAGATGCTTGTTAGCATGATAATGCATCTGTGAGTGTGACAAATACTGTTTTGCTATTGGTATTTCGTTGCTGGTATATGTTATTTAATGAATGTGTAGTTAATATTCATAGTTCTAAATAGTAGAACAAGCTGCACTAGGATGATTGAATCTGGCTTTTTCTATGGTCAGATTCTTTCCTTAAGAGTGCAAAAATATGCTTTTTTTTATTGAGTCTCCTTGATTAATGAAGGGATTCAACATACAAGACCCTAAATAGCTTAGTATTAGGACTAGGGTAGATGCGTTTGACTTGTTGATAGTCTAAATTCACCCCATAGTAGTGCATAAACATTTGTATGGCTAGCTGAAGTTTACCCTTCAAAAATGGTATAAAGTATGTAGTTAACAAGGGCATTAGGGTGAGGAATTTGAACCCTTGAATGATCAAATTCATCCCCTAAAAAATGCCTAAGTAATTAAAGTACCATATAGTTTAGAATTATGTTAATATTAGCACTAAGGTAGAAGAATTTGACTCTTTGATAGTCAAATTCGTCCCATAACAGTGCATAAACAGTTATTTTACTTGCTGAAATTGTTCTTTCAAAGGAGGTAAAGTGGGTAATTAGGAAGAGCCTTAAGGATAGGAATCCGAACCCAAGAAATGGTCGGATTTACTCCTCAAAGTGCCTAGAGTAGTTAAAGTATTTGTTAGGTTACTTATTGAACTCTGGTTGCTCATTTATGTGTGATTATAACCGTAGAACTATCTCTTTAATTCATCAGTGATTAATTCTATGTCCCTGAAGTCATAGTAAGGTCATTAGATAGCACTAAAAGGTAGTGAACCTGACCCCTTAATGGTCAAATTCACCCAATAAGATGCTTAAATATTGTTCGTCAGACCTTATATAATTGGATGTCACTATGGGGACAACATTTAAAGGGTCGAATCTGATCTCTATAAAGTCAGATTCAGTCTTTTTGAAGTGCACATGAATTCTGATCGGTGTAGTTTGGGACTAAGGCTGAAGAATACAGATTTCAAAGCCTTTGAAGGCTGTTACTCGCACAGGAGAAGCAGCAGATTTTCGTGACTCTACTTTCTACTTGCAAAATGTATAGTACAAGATGAGATATAATAGATTAATTTATTTTTTATCAGTTGTAAATATGGGATTGAACTCAAACTTATATTCAGTTTTAAATATTGCTCGATTCATCTTTCAGTTAGAAATAGTTGTAACTGTTGGGTATGATCCAAAAATATCGTTTATACGATTTCGATATATATATACACTAGAAACGAATTTGTAGTGCGGATTACTTTTTCTGTATAAAACTCTGATGAATTTGCCAAAGAAAATCTCTCTTTTTTGTATTATCAAATGAATAGGTATAAATTCTGTAATTCAAAGATGTTTTGCGTGAGTTTGCATCACAATTACCCTCCTTGTAAAAATCTGTTAAATCTCTTAAAAGGTAGATTCAGCAACTCTCGAAAGAAGGAATAAAACTTACAAACTTTCTGACTCTTTTCCCTATTTCTATTTTTCTGAAATTGTGACTACAATAAATGTACAAATTTACCTAAATAGGACTCAATAAATATGAAGTTAAATAGTATGAATCTAGACAACTTGAAAATGGGCAGAAACTGTTTATGCAGCATAAAAAAATGTGTTCATTCAATCATTTTTAGGCAACTTGTAATAAATAATGCAGTGGACCTTCTTGTAAATTTTGTTTCTGGAATTGTATAGCTTTTATCTCCTTACAAAAAATAGCTGAATTAAGGTGGCCTAACGTGATAAAAACGGGGCTAAATGTGGCCGTAGCCCATAATGTGTTGTCTTTTAAGCTAATGAAATTCATCCTTAGGCCATCCTCTAGGTAGAATGATACCTTTTAGTTTGGAATTTTGTAAAGAATCAAATATCGTCTCAAAATTACCATAACATACACTCGAGAGTGGAAACTCATGCCCCCGACCCTCAATTCCAAACAATTAATAAAACGCATATAGCAACCATGGGTGCATTTCATGTGACGTGTTTGCCATGTGCTAAAAAACAACAAGTGTACACCATCGTAGGTTGTCCAAGATAAATCCATAAACGTCGTAATTTATCTTAAAACTAAAATGCTCCTTCAAATAGAAAACATGAAGAATGACCGAACATCGCCTCAAATAGGTATTATAAAACTGTCACGATAATAGTCTTGACTACGTAATCCACACTCGGGCGCGAAAACACATGTCCCCATTTTCAACTTCAAAATTATAATAAAAATCACGTGTTACAATTGCGGGTACATTTCATGTGGCGTAATTGTAACATGTCCAAAAGCATGACAAGTGCACGTTCTCGTGACTTGTTTCCAAGATAAATCTATTAAAATCAAAAGCGGCTAAAGTTTAAAGAGGTTAAATGCACAATAGGCAAAAATGCATAATCAAATAATTTAGGCCGAATATTAATAGTTATGCAACAGTGCTAGAACCGCGAAACTCGGGAATGCCTAACACATTCTCCCAGGTTAACAGAATTCGTTACTCGGATTTCTGGTCGCAGACAAACCAAAACAGAGTACAAATTCCTCGGTTTGGGATTTTCAAAATAAAACAGTGCCCCGGAGCATCGTAAAAAATCCGGTTTTTCTGCCAAGTGATCTGCCAAGGCCTGGGTTTTCATTGCCGTGTGAGTGACATAGACTATGTCGAATTCGGTGAGCAAAATTTGCCACTTTGCTAATCTCCTAGTGGGCATTGGTTTTTGGAATATGTATTTCAATGGATCCAACCTAGTGATGAGGTAGGTGGTATAAGCCAACAAATAATGTCGGAGTTTCTGAGCGACCCAAGTTAGAGCGCAACAAGTTCTTTCTAACAGCGTATACTTGGCTTAGTAGCTCGTGAACTTCTTGCTCAAGTCGATGACGACTACCAACCTCTAAGTACTTACTTCCCAGGCGAGGAGGTAAACTCAGTCGAGATAACTTCTGAGGACGCCAACACTTGGAAAATGTTATTTGATGGAGCTGTAAATGCAAAAGGTGTTGGGATTGGGGAAATCTTGATTTCACCCACAGGACATCACTATCCGGCCACAACCCGTCTACGTTTCTTCTGTACAAACAATATTGCCGAATATGAAGCCTGTATAATGGGTATGAATATGGCCATTGACATGGATGTAGAAGAGTTATTGATCATGGGAGATTCAGATCTGATCATCAAACAAGCTCAGGGAGAATGGGAAACTCGAGATGTTAAGATCCTTCCATACAGACAACATGTGGAAGATCTTAGCAAACGATTCAAAGTTGTCGAGTTCAGATATATTACTCGATGCCACAACGAGTTAGCCGATGCGCTGGCTACCCTAGCAACAATGCTGCCATATCCGGGTAATGATCACATTGACCTGTTGGAAATTCAAATTAAGAAAAGGTATGGTTATTGCAACACGTTCGAAGTAGATCTCGATATCCAACCATGGTATCAGGATGTCAAAAGATTCTTGAAAACAAAAGAATATCTAGAGCAGGCCAATGGGGACCAAAAGAAAACCATCCGGAGACTCGCCAGCAGTTTCTTCCTAAGCGGGGAAGTACTATATAAGAGGACTCCCGATTGGAATCTATTAAGGTGTGTGGATACCAAGGAAGCCTAAAAGATAATGAACGAGGTGCATTCAGGAGTATGCGGTCCCCACATGAATGGGTACGTTCTCGCAAAGAAAATCTTGCGAGCCGGGTATTATTGGATGACCATGGAGAAAGATTGCTTCACCTTCGTCCGGAAATGCCATAAATGTCAAATACATGGCGATTTGATCAATGCACCACCATCAGAATTGCATCCTATGTCAGCACCCTGGCCGTTTGTTGCCTGGGGAATGGATGTCATCGGGCCGATTGAGCCAAAGGTCTCAAACGGTCACAAATTTATCTTGGTCGCTATCGACTATTTCAGAAAATGGGTCGAGGGAGTCACATTCAAAGCTGTTACTAAGAAAGTAGTGGTGGATTTCGTGCACTCTAATATCATCTGTCGTTTTGGTATCCCAAAGACTATCATTACCGACAATGCCGCAAATCTAAATCGTAACTTGATGAGGGAGGTATGTGAACAGTTCCAGATCACACACCGCAACTCCACCCCTTACCGGCCCAAAGCCAATGGCACCGTTTAAGCAGCAAACAAAAATATCAAGAAAATCTTCAGGAAAATGATTCAAACTTCCAGGAAATGGCACGAGAAACTGCATTTTGCATTATTGGGATATTGCACGACCGTGCGCACGTCGGTTGGAGCTACTCATTATCTGTTAGTTTATGGCACTGAAGCTGTAATACCCGCAGAAGTTGAGATTCCCTCCCTTCAGATTATTGTCGAAGCAGAAATTGAGGATGATGAATGGGTCAAAAACCGATTGGAAGAAATTAACTCTGATTGATGAGAAAAGGATGGCCGCAGTTTGCCACGGGCAATTGTACCAACAAAGAATGGCCCGTGCCTATAACAAGAAAGTGCGGCCCAGGAACTTTGAAGTAGGGCAACTTGTTTTAAGACGTATCCTCCCACACCACGAAGAGGCGAAAGGAAAATTCGCCCCGAATTGGAAAGGTCCCTACATCATAAGGAAATTGCTACCAAAGGGAGCGTTATACTTGGGAGAAATCGAAGGAAATTACCCCGAAACGGTTGTCAATGCAGATGCAGTCAAAAGGTATTATGTTTGACCTTTTTCGATACTTATGATCGGAATGACGAAGGCTTTTCATTCACGCTACCCCAAACACTCTCATTTTTGTAAACCCTTTGAGCCGGTTACTCTTCCTTGACTACCCTCTTTGGAAAAAAAAGAAGAAAATAAAAAGAAAAAAAAAGGAAAAGAAAATCAAAACAAAAACAAAAAAAAAATCAAAAAAAAACAAAATGTTTGCTTGAACTACGTCTGACTTGATTCCGAAAGGATACGTATGCAGCCTCTCCCTGGGGTTCAGTCACACCAAAATAAAAATCCACATTCCCCCAAGAGTTTAAGTTGTAAACTCTTTTTACTCCAAATCCCATCCATTCAAAGTTCCAAACCCCAAAACTCTAAAAGTTCCAAAGTTGTAATTCGATTCAAATTCTTTTTACCCCAAATCCCATCCAAGTCCGTCCGATCGATCGTTGAAGAAAAGCCAAAGTGGGAGGATACATCTATTTGGAGCTGATATGAGCAATGAGAGAAATTAAAAAGAGAGAGTCTTATCTGTGAAAACCCACACGGGCACCATAAGGCGACGGTAAGTTGAGAAACTAAAAATGAGAGAATCAATGTCGGTGAAAACTCGCAAAGAGCACTACAGGGAGATGGAGAGAAGAGAATTGAGAGAGGTTAGTTAGTGAAAACCCGAAAAGGGCACTACTAATCGAGAAGAGGATGATTGGTCACTGATATCGACATGGTCACGAAACAAGGTTTCTCAACCTCGAGTTAAAAGTTGTGATGAATTTCTGAGAGTCAGATGGTTTATATAGATCAGGCATCCAGCCCAAGACGCATGTCATGTTAATTCAAGGCCACGTACACTCCAGATAAGTCCTTTCTTCTTTTCCTCGAAAGGGATATTTCTTGTCAAAATTCATTGTCTCCATTTCTTTGTTATTCTCTTTCAAACCCTTTCAGTCTGATTCTGTTTATAAAGCAAGGCAAAGAAAGGACGGCAAAACTGATTTACAGAGTTCTCGTTTAATGCGAGCCAACATGCAAAGGGCACCAAGCCTCATCAGGGGCATCGAGTCAATCCCGACTGGCCGCAACGGCCGATGCTTCAAACGTAAAACCCTTGGAAGGAAGAAGTCAAATTGAAATGCCTATAAAGGTGTAATGACCCAGCCGGTCATTTTGTGTGTTGGGACTCCGTTCCCGTGAATGAATCTTTCCATACAGACTACTCGTGTCTTATGACTTGTGTGGGCAGGTAGTTCGAGATTCGGAAGTGATTTGGCCAGTTCAGGAACACTTGGTTCCTGAAGGCTAGCCTATTTGGCTAATTTTGGTTCCGAGAAGCATTTTGAGCAAATGACCTCAGAATCGAGTTCTGTCAGCTCCAGCAGCTCCGGATAATGATTTCGGACTTGGGAGTGTGTTCGCCTCGGGTTTCTGATGACCCGGGAGTATTTCGGCACCTGAATGGGAATTCAGGATTTCATAAGATTTGGAATTCAGCCTGGAATTAGAACCTCGTGATATCATGGTCCGAATGGAATTCCAGAACTGCCAATAGTTCCGTATAGTCATATATGACTTGTCCGCAAAATTTAGGGTCATTCCGAGCAGTATAGAACCGTTCGGCGTATTGGTGAGCGATTGAAATTTTCTAGAAATCCTAAGTTTGAAACTAAGGGGTTTTGGAGGGTGATTTCTAGTTTGGATGGTGTTTTTAGTGTTCTGGGAGCTCGAGCAAGTCCGTCATGTGATTTGGGACTTGTTGGAATAATTTGTCGAGGGCTCGGGTGGGCCCAGGGGTCTCCCGGACCCCGATCGGGATCAAAAACCAGCAAAAGTCATAGCTGGTGGGAATTTACTGGTGTGACCGCACATGCGGTCCATGAGCCGCAGGCGCGAGGTTCGCACCAGCGGCCATCCCATCGCAGGCGCGGCTCCATCCGCATGGACGACTCCTCTTCTCGCAGGCGCGGCTCCGCAGGCGCGGCTCCGCAGGAGCGGACCAGGCTCCGCAGGCGCGACCAATCCCTCGGGCCCATGCCATCGCAGGCGCGGCCAATTTCCCGCAGGTGCGAGTCCGCACCTTCGATCCAAAGTCTGCAGGTGCGAGAATTTTCCCCAGTGCCCAGGCCTTTTTCCGCAAGAGCGGCCCTTTTTCCGCAGGTGCGAGTCCGCACTAGTGATCCAAAGGTCGCAGGTGCGGAAACTACTGGGCGGTCCTATAAAAATCCCAAGTCGTGAATTCTTTTCCCAAAACTCATATTTCCTCCATTGTTGACGACGCCAAGAGCTCCAGAACGGGTATTTCGGCCTAGAAACTCAGGTAAGTGATTCCGTAACCCTCCGCATGTTAATTTCTTCAATTCCTTGGGAATTTCCTCTTCCAAATCCATAGAATTCATAAGAAATTGTTGGGGAGGAATAGAGGGTTTGAGGAAAAATGTGAATTTTGATTTTTGGGACATTGAGGGATGATTAATTGAGTTAATCTTGATCCTTAGGCGACGTATAGCGCATTTCTTCAAGAATTCTAATTTTTCGGACACCGAGGCTCGGAGTTGAATTTCCAAAGTACGTCAAGAACGTGTTTTTAAGGGAAATCCCTAATAAATCCTCCTCGATTCTTCCTAAATTGATATAATTATGTGTTTTTGGCTAGTTGCAAGCCATCGAGGGTAATTTGGAGGATTCGTGCGTCTTGTTGATTGGTCCGTTGGCCGGAGGAGAACTTGTCCAGGTGAGTCTCCTTTCCAAACTTTGTAAGGGGGAAATATCCCCTAGGCTCTTGATTGCTAATTGTGCTCGTTGAGGGGGCTACGTATGTACCACGTGACGAGAGTCCGTACGTGGCATCTATACTGTATATCGGGTAGCCGTAGGACCCACGAGCATGTTCTAACTGTTTGTTTGATATTATCTGATGTTTTGTACGAGTTATTACTGATATTTGATGAAATTGAGCTATGATAGCTGCGAATTAAATGTACATAATATTCAGATAAGAATTATCGTCAATTGAGTAATTGTATTACTCCTGGTATAATTGATAAAGAGCAAAGAGCAAATGAGATAATGAGCTGTTGAGCTGGATGAAAGTGGTTAAAATTCCATCTTATACTTGAATAATTAAATAAGTCTTGATAATGAGATGTTGAGCTAAATGAAGGTGGTTGAAATTCCTTCTCGTACTTGAATTGTTCAATCATGGTAATATTATGAGCAAAGAGGATAATATGATGAAAATCCTAACTTTGGCTATCAAGTGAGGTGTGAGTATCCGATCC
>ML277790.1:0-13448 GCA_005239495.1 Nicotiana undulata
TGATGTCCCGTTGCCTGGGGACACTACATTTTTGTTTCGTGCGTGCAGGTCCAGGTAGGGACTTTGATCGACCCCTCCGCTAGGATTTCAGGGTTCAGCTGTGAGTTGGTAAGCTCCGCCTCTTCCTGGAGCTTTCATAGGATGGTTACTTTTATTTTACAGTTTGGGTATAGTCGGGGCCTTGTCCCGATAGTGCTTATGAAACTCTTAGAGGCTATTGTGGACACAGTATTCTGGGTTTCTTTTTGCAGCTTTCAGTCTCCAGCCCATAGGCTTGNGCCAGCTAGTACTTTATTATTTTGGCTTGTCTACCTTTGTTTATATGACTTAGTGTTATTCAGGTCATGACCTTAATGGTCCAGGCTTAGTATTTCAGATTATGTGTTGCTCGATCTATTGGGCCCCCAGTTTAGTTAGCTAGTATGTTTAGTGGCTAACTCGATCGAATACAATATCGAGTGCCACTCGTGCCTCCCCTAGTTTGGGGGCGTGAAAAACTTGGTATCACAGCAGGTCGTATCCCAGGGAGTCCACAAGCCGTGTCTAGTAGGGTCTTGCTTATGGGTGTGTTGTGAACCACACTTATAATCAGGAGGCTATGAGGCATTTAGGAATAGTTACATTTCTTTCAATTAATAGATCGTGCTATAGAGCGAAGTTATAAGACATATGGAATCTAAATCGTGCTTTGTGTTTCATATCTAACAGGCTACCTACGCTCAGGAGATGGCACAGCGAGAGATAGGTATGGATCCGGGGGAAAGTACCAGTCGTTCCCCACCGGGTCAGAGGGATAGATTTCCCTTAGAGGCACACAGTGAGTCTCCAGTACCCCTAGTTTCAGCTTCCCCAGCACNTGCTACTTACGCTCAGGAGATGGCACAACGAGAGATAGGTATGGATCCGGGGAAAGTACCAGTCGTTCCCCACCGGGTCATAGGGAAGATTTCCCTTAGAGGCAGACAGTGAGTATTCAGTACCCCTAGTTTCAGCTTCCCCAACACTTGGTTGAGCCCAGAGAGATGCAGTACCCCCAGCCTCACCAGTTCCAATGGTACCTGAGGCAGCTAGAGACACAAGACCTCCAGCACCTGTTGTTCCCTCATCAGAGACTAGGGAGCAGGGGATAAGGCAGGCAGTTCAGTTGCTAACTAGGATGGTTTCTATTCATGAGCGACAGCTAGAGTCGGGGGCAGATGCCCGGAGAGATCGAACACGAAGCTCGACGATATGAGAGTTTCTTCACTTGGCCCCTCCATTATTTAAAGGATCCAGTTCCACTGAGGATCCCCGGGACTTTATAGACCATGTGTATAGAGTATTGAGGGTGATACATGCATCTGTCACCGAGGCTGTGGAGTTGGCTTCTTCTCGACTACGTGATGTAGATGTTCTATGGTATGAGGCATGGGAGAGATCTAGAGGACCTGATGCTCCGCCAGTAGAATGGGAGGACTTCTCTGAGGCGTTTTTAGCCCATTATTTGCCACGGGAGGTTCGGGAGTCCCGTCTTGACCAGTTTCTTAGCCTGAAGCAGGGGATATGAGTGTGAGCGATTATAACCATAAGTTTAATTCTTTGGCAAGGTATGCACCAGATATCGTACGTACCATGAGGGCTAGAGTTCATTAGTATGTGGATGGTGTGGGGGATCATCTGATTAGAGACTGTTGGGTAGCATCCCTATCGGATGATGTAGATATTTCCCGCATACAGGCTTTTGCTCAGACTACAGAGGACCTTTTCCGTCGTATTCGTGATACTCGTAGGGATAGGGAGCATAGTAAGAGGGATCGTACTTTGGGGTCTTACAGGGAGCCACGTGGTGATTTTAGGCCCCAACACCATCAATATCTACCTCAGTCAGCAGGTAGTTTCCCACCACAGATACAGGGCCAGCGGTTTGATCGTTATATTCAGTCAGGACCGGAGCAGAGCTCAAGCCAGCCTGAGGGCCGTCGACACGAGCGTTCTGCACAGATGAGACAACCTACTCCCCCATGTGCTCAGTGTGGTAAGCTTCACACCGGTCAGTGTAGACAGGGTTCGAGTGGATGTTATCATTGTGGGCAGACAGGACATTTTATTAGCCGGTGCCCGGGGTTAGGCAGAGGTGCACCAGCTCAGCCTTCAGGATCCACAGCAGCCTCTTCGCCCTCAGTCCGTGCTCCCCGACCAGGTCCACAGTCTACTCAGGGCCGTGGTAGGGGGAGAGGTGGAGGAGACACCTCAGGTTCTAGTGGTGGCCAGAACCGCTTTTATGCACTCACAGGCCGACAGGATTCAGAGGCATCCCCAGATGTTGTCACAGGTATATTGACAATACATTCTTATGCCATTTACGCCTTGATAGATCCCGGCTCTACATTTTCATATATTACTCCATTTATTGCTGGTAAGCTTGACATGAGATCTGAGTTGTTGCCACAGTCAGTTGAGGTGTCTACGCCAGTTGGCGACTCTATTGTAGCTAATCATGTCTATCGAGGTTGTACACTGTTAATTAATGACCGTCCAACTTCTGTTGATTTTGTGGAATTGGTTATGCTAGACTTCGATGTCATTATGGGTATGGATTGGTTGGCAGCTTGTTATGCTAATATTGATTGTCGTGCAAANTGACTCTATTGTAGCTAATCATGTTTATCGAGGTTGTAATGTGTTAATTAATGATCGTCCAACTTCTGTTGATTTTGTGGAATTGGTTATGCTAGACTTCGATGTCATTATGAGTATGGATTGGTTGGCAGCTTGTTATGCTAATATTGATTGTTGTGCAAAGTTGGTCCGATTTCATTTTCCCGGTGAGCTTGTCCTTGAATAGAAAGGTAATGCAGCCACGCCCAAGGGTAAGTTTATTTCATACCTTAGGGCTCGGAAGTTTATTGCTAAAGGCTGTATATACCATCTGGTTCATGTNAGCTGTATATACCATCTGGTTCATGCCAGGGATATAGATAAGGAGCCAGCGACTCTTCAGTCAGTTCCTATTGTGAATGAATTCCTGACGGTATTCCTTGACGAGCTTCCAGGAATCCCCCCGAAAGGGAAATCGATTTCGCTATAGATTTGCTTCCTGATACACAGCCTATATCCATTCCTCCCTACAGGATGGCTCCTGCAGATCTAAGGAAATTGAAAGAACAACTAAAGGACTTGCTCGATAAAGGCTTTATTAGGCCAAGTACATCCCCATGGGGTGCTCCGGTGCTCTTTGTTCGAAAGAAAGATGGCTCCTTGCGGATGTGTATTGACTACAGGCAACTAAATAAAGTCACTATCAAGAATAAGTATCCTCTTCCACGGATTGATGACTTGTTCGACCAGTTACAAGGTGCCAAATGTTTTTCGAAGATCGACTTGCGATCCGGTTATCATCAGCTACGAATCAAGGATATTGATATCCCAAAAACAACATTTAGGACGAGGTATGTCCATTTTGAATTCCTTGTCATGTCTTTCAGGCTTACAAATTCCCCAGCAGCCTTTATGGATCTTATGAACCGGGTATTCAAACCATTCTTGGATGAATTTGTGATTGTGTTTATTGACGACATCCTCATATATTCACGATCGGAAGCCGAGCATGCGGACCACTTGCGAGTTGTATTGCAAACTCTCCAGGACTACATGTTATATGCTAAATTCTCTAAATGTGAATTTTGGCTAACTTCTGTAGCTTTTCTTGGTCATGTTATTACCGGCGATGGTATCAAGGTTGATGGCCAAAAGATTGAAGCTGTGATAACTTGTCTGAGGCCCTTGAATCCGACAGAGGTTCATAGCTTTTTAGGCTTGGAAGGGTATTACTGAAGGTATGTGGAGGGATTTTCCTCTATCTCTGCACCATTGACGAAACTGACACATAAGGGAGCTCAGTTTCAGTGGACTGAGGCATGTGAACAAAGTTTTCAGGAGCTAAAGAAAAGGCTTACTACGGCACCTGTCTTGACTCTTCCGGATGGCACCGAGGGTTATGTTGTATATTGTGATGCCTCGAGAATCGGCCTAGGTTGTGTTCTTATGCAGCATGGTAAGGTTATCGCGTACGCCTCCAGACAGTTGCGGAAACATGAACAGAACTATCCTACGCACGATCTTGAGTTAGCCGCAGTTGTCTTTGCCCTAAAGATTTGGCGGCATTATCTATATGGGGTTCATATTGATGTTTTCACCGACCACCAGAGCCTTCAGTATTTATTTAAACAGAGGGAGTTGAACCTACGACAAAGAAGATGGCTAGAACTACTAAAGGACTATGATGTTGATATTTTATATCATCCCGGCAAAGCTAATATTGTTGCTGATGCCCTTAGCCGGAAGTCCATGGGCAGTCTAAGCCATGTCGAAGCTGATAAGGTCAAGATGACCAGATATCTATGCGAGCTAGCTAGTTTGCAGGTGCGTTTGGTAGACGCAGAGGGTGGACGCATTCTCGTTCAGAATACGGCAAAATCTTCTTTTGTTACTGAAGTGAAAGAGCGACAACACGAGGATCATGAGCTTATAAAACTGAGGGAAAGTATTCCACAACAGCGACAACCTTTATTTGAGCTAACTAGAGATGGAGTCCTTAGATACCAGGGCCGCTTATGTGTACCGACAGTCGGAGAGCTCCGCGCCAAGATTCTTTCGGAGGCCCACTATTCTAGATATGCAGTTCACCCCGGAGCGACAAAGATGTATCGGGACCTTCGACAGATGTATTGGTGGAATGGAATGCAAAAAGATATCGCGGAGATGGTAGCCCAATGTCCCAACTGCCATCAAGTTAAAGCCGAACATCAGAGGCCTGGAGGCCTAACTCAGTATATTGAGCTTCCATTATGGAAATAGGATATGATAAATATGGATTTCATCATTGGTTTGCCTCGCACTCCACGGAGGTATGATTCTATTTGGGTAATTATTGATAGGCTTACAAAATCTGCTCATTTCCTGCCAGTCAGGACGACATATCCAGCCGAGGATTATTCCAAGCTTTACATTCGAGAGATTGTTCGCCTTCACGGAGTGCCAGTATCTATTATCTCTGATCGAGGGGCTCAATTTACAGCACATTTTTGGAAATCTTTTCAGAAGGGTCTAGGCACGCAGGTAAATCTTAGCACCACTTTTCATCCGCAAACGGATGGACAGGAAGAGCGTACTATTCAGATAGTTGAGGATATGTTACGTGCATGCGTTCTAGATTTTAAAGGAAGTTTGGATGATCATCTACCTCTTATTGAGTTCGCTTATAATAACAGCTTTCAAGCTAGTATTCAGATGGCTCCTTACGAAGCACTATACGGGCGGAAATGTAGGTCGCCGATCGGTTGGTTCGAGGTTGGGGAAGCAGAGTTGCTAGGTCCTAATTTAGTCCAGCAAGCAATGGAAAAGGTAAAACTTATCAGAGACCGGCTGCGTACAGCACAAAGTCGGCAGAAGTCTTATGCAGATGTTCGACGACGAGACTTAGAGTTTGATGTAGAAGATTGGGTTTTCCTGAAAGTATCACCTATGAAGAGCGTCATATGATTTGGAAAGAAGGTGAAGCTCAGCCCCAGGTATGTTGGACCGTATAAAATTATTCGGACGATTGGTAGGGTGGCGTATGATCTTGATTTGCCTTCAGAATTGGAAGCAGTCCATCCTGTATTTCATGTACCTATGTTGCGGAAGTGCATTGGAGATCCTTCATGTATTACGCCCATTGAGGATATTCACATTGCTGAAGACTTATCTTATGCAGAGGTACCAGTAGCTACTTTAGATCGACAGGTAAGAAAGCATCGAACTAAAGAATGGCTTCCGTGAAAGTGTTATGGCGAAATAACAACATCGAGGAAATGACCTGGGAAGCTGAGGAGGAAATGAGGAAGAAGTACCCCCACCTATTTACGACTTAAGGTGAGTCGCATTTAAATAATTGGCAATTATTTCTTTACATCAACTTAATTTTAGTTTAAATGACATGAAAGTGCAATTTAAATTTCTTATTACGAGATAGCTATACGAAGCCTAGTAGTTGGAATCTTCAGAATTTGATTTATGCTTTGCAAATGTAACAAATATAGCCTCGCAAATAACGTATTAGCGGAAAATAAATGAAACCAAGAAATTTTCTTGACCCATTCGCGTACGAATGTTCTTAAGGAGGGGAGACTGTGAGACCCCATGTGTTTTTTTTTCTCTCTTCTCTAACATAATATACGTAACGTGGCGTGGGTTATATAAGGTATATATGATTGCGTATAGCACATTGGGAGAATAAGACTAAAAATGTGTGGTAATATCAAGGAACAAAACTAAAGCTTTAGGTCAAAGGAATCCCTTAAACAAAGGTTCCTGGTTAAAGAAATGACTCGGGTAGCACCCCGCGCGTTCGGAAAGTTTATGTTAACTTGCACCTGTGGGATAAGACTAAGAGTGTCTAATATGCTAAGAATAATTTGTTATGAGGTATTATAATATCACATGGTCACATGTTAATTTTTGAAGTCAAGCAAGTTGCGAAATAAAGGTCGGCAAACGCTATCGTAAATTTCTCTAATAAATTTTCTCAACTTTGGGTCAAATGTATCAGATCATTTCTCCCAATATATAAAGAGTTATGGGAACCACAACCTACCGAAATTAAGTTCTACGAGTCTAGTTTGCAACCAAAAATATCTCACATCAAACCGACATTGGAGTAAGAAGTTATGACTGTTTTACCACGGACTGTCCGGGCTAAAACCGGGTCGCGAACCGGGTCAGGTCAATCAAGTAGTATAAGTTGGAAGATCCGACTTTTAAGACCAAAAAGATTTCATCTTCGTCCCAAAACAGTGAGAAAGCTGAAGAGAGGGTTCCATGGTTTTCTTGAGTGATTAAGGTGCGTTTTTAACGATTTCTATCGTTAAAGTTTTCCCTCGTGCCTAGAAACGCAATCTCTACGCTTTGCAATCGTTTCCCCTTCTATTAGCTGTGTTTGGAGCTATTTTGGAAAGATAGGAATTTGTTTTTCTTGCTGTTTCTTCAAGCTTTATACTTGGTTTGCCAAGTTAATCATCTTCGAACTCTTTAATGATCGTTTTTACAAAGTTCTACGGACGTTTCGTCAAGTTAGGGTCATATGGAAAATCTGCCAATTTAAACTCAATTATCAACTGTTTATAGGTGCGTATAAGCTGCATGTATATAGTGTTTGCAAAGCTTAGGACGTAAGGAACAACGTTCGTGAAGGAACTACCGGCATTCGGACATTCGTTGGAAAGGTATGTTAAGGCTAAGCTTCGTCCTTCCTTTTAGCACGAATTCTGGGAAATTCCTAAGACGCCAAATGTGGTATTTTACTATTCTATTGCTACAAAGTCCTTCTGAGAAAGGCATTGGGATCGTAGCTGAAGTATTTTCATGATGCTATTAGATTGATATTCAATTCGTTCGGTTAAATAGGGTATTCGACATCTATATATGTCATTTTGTCAGCTTTCTTAACTATATGTCCATATATATGAATTCTTATTCGTATTTGGGTTGTGTGACTTAAAAATAAAGGCATTTAGTATTTGCGATCAGTCCTTCTTCCTTGTTAAAGTGTATTTTAAAATCTCTAAAGTGATACGTCGATTTCCAAAAATCTCAAATATAATTTTTATGTTTAAACTACTAAAACACTTGATTTTTGAAATACTTTCTTTTACTAATTATCAAGAAATCAGGTATAAGGACTAAGTGAAGCACCTTAAGCTTTTTATGAATATCTTCAGAGTTAAGTTATCTTTCTAAAAGTCCAGTTAAATTTTCAAGCTTATTCAAAAAACATATGAGGTTCCACGAGACATTTATATGCGATACGAAGGTGATTATGAGATTATGAGAATAAGAGTGTCAATGAGCCAAGATTGGCTAAGTTCTTGTTATGGCCTATTATGTGCATTCAAAGTTCATATCATACATGGCATATTATGCATGGACTTCGAGCTATAATCGGAGGTAAGGGGCCTATTTGCCCGAAAGACTATATATATTGTACAGATAGCCACAGGTTGGCAATATGATACCGGTTAGCTACCGGGAGAGACTGCCATTGCTAGCATTTGGTTGGGTATGTCATGCATTTGCATCAATATATATGTATTCACGACATACGATTACACGAGCATACCATGCATATTTGATTACTATGAGGTCGGATGTCAGCCATGGAGGCTATCAGAGTTTCAGTATCATGTGGTATCTCTATTACCCTTTTTACATCAGATATGTATGATTCTACTTTCTACCTTACATACCAGTACATTTTCATTCGTACTGATGTCCCATTGCCTGGGGACACTGATATTTTGTTTCATGCGTGCAGGTCCAGGTAGGGACTCTGATCGACCCCTCCGCTAGGATTTCGGGGTTCAGCTGTGAGTTGGTAAGCTCCACCTCTTCCTGGAGCTTTCATAGGATGGNTTTAGAGGCTATTGTGGACACAGTATTCTGGGTTTCTTTTTGCAGCGTTCATTCTCCAGCCCATAGGCTTGGCATGTATATATATGTGTGTAGGTATGTATGTCTTCAGTCGCGGCTTCGTCGGCCAGCTAGTAATTTATTATTTTGGCTTGTCTACCTTTGTTTATATGGCTTATTGTTATTCAGGTCATGACCTTAACGGTACAGGCTTAGTATTTCCGATGTTGTGCTGCCCGATCTGTTGGGCCCCCAGTTTAGTTAGCTAGTATGTTTAGTGTCTAACTCGATTGAATACAGTATCGAGTGCCAGTCGTGCCTCCCCTAGTTTGGGGGCGTGACAAACTTGGTATCAGAGCAGGTCGTATCTCAGGGAGTCCACAAGTCGTGCCTAGTAGGGTCTTGCTTATGGGTGTGTTGTGCACCACACTTATAATCAGGAGGCAATGAGGCATTTACCAATGGTTACATTTCTTTCAATTAATAGATCGTGCTATAGAGCGAAGTTATAAGAACATATGGAATCTAAATCGTGCTTTGTGTTTCTTATCTAACAGGCTACTTACGCTCAGGAGATGGCACAGCGAGAGATAGGTATGGATCCATGGAAAGTACCAGTCGTTCCCCACTGGGTCAGAGGGATAGATTCCCTTAGAGTCACACAGTGAGTCTTCAGTACCCCTAGTCTCAGCTTCCCCAGCACTTGTTGGAGCCCAGAGAGATGCAGTACCCCCTGCCTCACCAGTTCCAATGGTACCTGAGGCAGCTAGAGACACAGGACCTCCAGCACCTGGTGTTCCCTCATCAGAGACTAGGGAGCAGGGGATAAGGCAGGCGGTTCAGTTGCTGACTAGGATGGTTTCTATTCATGAGCGACAGCTAGAGTCAGGGGCAGATGCCCGGAGAGATCGGACAGGAAGCTCGACGGTACGAGAGTTTCTTCACTTGGCCCCTCCATTATTTACAGGATCCAGTTCCACTGAGGATCCCCGGGACTTTATAGACCATATGTGTAGAGTATTGAGGGTGATGCATGCCTCCGTCACCGAGGCTGTGGAGTTGGCTTCTTCTCGACTACGTGATGTAGTTGTCCTATGGTATGAGGCATGAGAGATATCTAGAGGACCTGATGCTCCGCCAGCAGAATGGGAGGACTTCTCTAAGGCGTTTTTAGGCCATTATTTGCCACGGGAGGTTCGGGAGGCCCGTCTTGACCAGTTTCTTAGCCTGAAGCAGGGGGATATGAGTGTGAGGGATTATAACCATAAGTTTAATTCTTTGGCGAGGTATGCACCAGATATCGTACGTACCATGAGGGCTAGAGTTCATCATTATGTGGATGGTTTGGGGGATCATCTGATTAGAGACTGTAGGGTAGCATCCCTATCGGATGATGTAGATATTTCTCGCATACAGGCTTTTGCTCAGACTACAGAGGACCTTTCCCGTCGGATTCGTGATACTCGCNTTCCCTATCGGATGATGTAGATATTTCCCGCATACAGGCGTTTGCTCAGACTACAGAGGAACTTTCTCGTCGGATTCGTGATATTCGTAGAGATAGGGAGCAGAGTAAGAGGGCTCGTACTATGGGGTCTTACAGGGAGCCACATGGTTGATTTTAGTCTTCAACTCCATCGATATCCACCTCGGTCAGCGGGTAGTTTCCCACCACAGATACAGGGCTAGCGGTTTGATTGTTATATTCAATCAGGAACGGGGCAGAGCTCAAGCCAGCCTGAGGGCCGCCGACACGAGCGTTGCGCACAGATGAGACAACCTACTCCTCCATGTACTCAGTGCGGTAAGCTGCACACCGGGAAGTGTAGACAGGGTTCGAGTGGATGTTATCATTGTGGGCAGACAGGACACTTTATTAGCCGGTGCCCGGGGTTAGGCAGAGGTGCACCAGCTCAGCCTTCAGGATCCACAGCAGCCTCTTCNGTGCGGTAAGCTGCACACCGGGAAGTGTAGACAGGGTTCGAGTGGATGTTATCATTGTGGGAAGACAGGACATTTTATTAGCCGGTGCCCAGGGTTAGGCAGAGGTGCACCAGCTCAGCCTTCAGGATCCACAACAGCCTCTTCTCCCTCAGTCCGTGCTCCCCGACCAGGTCCACAGTCTACTCAAGGTCGTGGTAGAGGGAGAGGTGGAAGAGACACCTCAGGTTTTAATGGTGGCCAGAACCGCTTTTACACACTCACAGGCCGACAGGATTCAAAGGCATTCCCAGATGTTTACACAGGTATATTGACAATACAATCTCATGCCATTTATGCCTTGTTAGAACCCGCCTCTACATACCATGCATATTTGATTACTATGAGGTAGGATGTCAGAGTTTCAGTGTCAGGTGGTATCTCTATTACCTTTTTTACATCAGCTATACATGATTCTACTTTCTGCCTTACATACCAGTACATTTTCATTCGTACTGATGTCCCGTTGCCTGGGGACACTAAATTTTTGTTTCGTGCGTGCAGGTCTAGGTAGGGACTCTTATCGACTCCTCCACTAGGATTTCGGGGTTCAGCTGTGAGTTGGTAAGCTCCACCTCTTCCTGGAGCTTTCATAGGATGGTTACTTTTATTGTACAGCTTGGGTATAGTCGGGGACTTATCCCGATAGTTCTTATGACACTCTTAGAGGCTATAGTGGACACAGTATTCTAGGTTTCTTTTTGCAGCTTTCAGTCTCCAGCCCATAGGCTTGGCACGTATATATATGTGTGTAGGCATGTATGTCTTCAATCGCGGCCTCGTCGGCCAGCTAGTACTTTATTATTTTGGCTTGTATACCTTTGTTTATATGGCTTATTGTTATTCAAGTCATGACCTTAACGGTCCAAGCTTAGTATTTCAGATGTTGTGATGCCCGATCTGTTGGGTCCCCAGTTTAGTAAGCTAGTATGTTTAGTGTCTAACTCGATCAAATACAGTATCGAGTGCCAGTCGTGCCTCCCCTAGTTTGTGGGCGTGACAAACTTAGTATCAGAGCAGGTCGTATCCCAGGAAGTCCACAAGCCGTGTCTAGTAGGGTCTTGCTTATCGGTGTGTTGTGCACCACAATGATAATCACTAGGCTATGAGGCATTTAGGAATGGTTACATTTCTTTCAATTAATAGATCGTGCTATAGAGCGAAGTTATAAGAACATATGGAATCTAAATCGTGCTTTGTGTTTCTTATCTAACAGGCTACTTACGCTCAGGAGATGGCACAGCAAGAGATAGGTATGGATCTGGGGAAAGTACCAGTCGTTCCCAACGGGTCAGAGGGATAGATTTCCCTTAGAGGCACACACTGAGTCTTCACTAACCCTAGTTTCAGCTTCCCCAGCACTTGTTGGAGCCCAGAGAGATGCAGTACCCCCAGCCTCACCAGTTCCATTGGTACCTAAGGCAGCTAGAGACACAGGACCTCCAACACATGTTGTTCCCTCATTAGAGACTAGGGAGCAGGGGATAAGGCAGGCAGTTCAGTTGCTGACTAGGATGGTTTCTATTCATGAGCGACCGCTAGAGTCGGGGGAAGATACCCGGAGAGATCGGACAGGAAGCTCGACTGTACGAGAGTTTCTTCACTTGGTCCCTCCATTATTTACAAGATCCAGTTCCACTGAGGATCCCCGGGACTTTATAGACCATATGTATAGAGTATTGAGGGTGATGCATGCCTCCGTCACTGAGGCTGTGGAGTTGGCTTCTTTTCGACTACGTGATGTAGCTGTCCTATGGTATGAGGCATGGGAGAGATCTAGAGGACCTGATGCTCCGCCAGCAGAATGGGAGGATTTATCTGAGGCGTTTTTAGCCTATTATTTGCCATGGGAGGTTCGGGAGGCCCGTCTTGACCAGTTTCTTATCCTGAAGCAGGGTGATATGAGTGTGAGGGATTATAACCATAAGTTTAATTCTTTGGCAAGGTATGCACCAGATATCGTACATACCATGAGGGCTAGAGTTATGTGGATGGTTTGGTGGATGATCTGATTAGAGACTGTAGGGTAGCATCCCTATCGGATGATGTAGATATTTCCCGCATACAGGCTTTTGCTCAGACTACAGAGGACCTTTCCCGTCGGATTCGTGATACTCGTAGGGATAGGGAGCAGAGTAAGAGGGCTCGTATTATGGGGTCTTACAGGGAGCCACGTGGTGATTTTAGGCCCAACTCCATCGATATCCACCTCGGTAAGCAGGTAGTTTCTCACCTAAGATACAGGGCCAGCGGTTTGATTGTTATATTCAGTCAGGACCAGGGCAAAGCTTAAGCCAGCCTGAGGGCCGTCTACACGAGCGTTCTGCACATATGAGAAAACCTACTCCTCCATGTACTCAGTGCGGTAAGCTGCACACCAGAAAATGTAGACAGGGTTTGAGTGGATGTTATCATTGTGGGAACACAGGATATTTTATTAGCCGGTGCCCGGGGTTAGGCAGAGGTGCACCAGCTCAGCCTTCAGGATCCACAGCAGCCTTTTCGCCCTTAGTCCGTGCTCCCCAACCAGTTCCACAGTTTACTCAGGGTCGTGGTAGGGGGAGAGGTGGAGAAGACACTTCAGGTTCTAGTAGTGGCAATAACCGCTTTTATGCACTCACAAGCCGACAGGATTCAGAGGCATCCCCAGATGTTGACACAGGTATATTGACAATACATTCTCATGCCATTTATGCCTTGATAGATCCCGGCTCTACATACCATGCATATTTTATTACTATGAGGTAGGATGTTAGCCATGGAGGCTATCAGAGTTTCAGCGTCAGGTGGTATCTCTATTACCTTTTTTACATCAGCTATGTATGATTCTACTTTCTGCCTTACATACCAGTACATTTTCATTCGTACTGATGTCCCGTTGCCTGGGGACACTGGATTTTTGTTTTGTGCGTGCAGGTTCAGGTAGGGACTCTGATCGATCCCTCCGCTAGGATTTCGGGGTTCACCTGTGAGTTTGTACGCTCCACCTCTTCCTGGAGCTTTCATAGGATAGTTACTTTTGTTGTACAGTTTGGGTATAGTCG
>ML277790.1:13762-92856 GCA_005239495.1 Nicotiana undulata
GCTAACTGCGATCGAATACAGTATCGAGTGCCAGCCGTGCCTCCCCTAGTTTGGGGGCGTGACAAACTTAGTATCAGAGCAGGGCGTATCCCAGGGAGTCCACAAGCGTGTCTAGTAGGGTCTTGCTTATGGGTGTGTTGTGCACCACACTTATAATCAGGAGGCTATGAGGCATTTAGGAATGGTTACATTTCTTTCAATTAATAGATCGTGCTATAGAGCGAAGTTATAAGAACATATGAAATCTAAATCGTGCTTTGTGTTTCTTATCTAACAGGCTACCTACACTCAGGAGATGGCACATCGAGAGATAGGTATGGATCCGGGGGAAAGTACCAGTCGTTCCCCACCGGGTCAGAGGGATAGATTTCCCTTAGAGACACACAGTGAGTCTTCAGTACCCCTAGTCTCAGCTTCCCCAGCACTTGTTGGAGCCCAGAGAGATGCAGTACCCCCAGCCTCACCAGTTCCATTGGTACCTGAGACAGCTAGAGACGCATGACCTCCAGCACCTGTTGTTCCCTCATCAGAGACTAGGGAGCAGGGGATAAGGCAGGCAGTTCAGTTGCTGACTAGAATGGTTTCTATTCATGAGCGACAGCTAGAGTCGGGGGCAGATGCCCGGAGAGATCGGACAGGAAGCTCGACGGTACGAGAGTTTCTTCACTTGGCCCCTCCATTATTTACAGGATCCAGTTCCACTGAGGATCCCCGAGACTTTATAGACCATATGTGTAGAGTATTGAGGGTGATGCATGCCTCCGTCATCGAGGCTGTGGAGTTGGCTTCTTCTCGACTACGTGATGTAGTTGTCCTATGGTATGAGGCATGGGAGATATCTAGAGGACCTGATGCTCCGCCAGCAGAATGGGAGGACTTCTCTAACGCGTTTTTAGGCCATTATTTTCCACGGGAGGTTCGGGAGGCCCGTCTTGACCAGTTTCTTAGCCTGAAGCAGGGGGATATGAGTGTGAGGGATTATAACCATAAGTTTAATTCTTTGGCGAGGTATGCACCAGATATCGTACGTACCATGAGGGCTAGAGTTCATCATTATGTGGATGGTTTGGGGGATCATCTGATTAGAGACTGTAGGGTAGCATCCCTATCGGATGATGTAGATATTTCTCGCATACAGGCTTTTGCTCAGACTACAGAGGACCTTTCTCGTCGAATTCATGATATTCGTAGAGATAGGGAGCAGAGTAAGAGGGCTCGTACTATGGGGTCTTACAGGGAGCCACGTGGTGATTTTAGTCTTCAACTCCATCGATATCCACCTCGCTCAGCAGGTAGTTTCCCACCACAGATACAGGGCCAGCGGTTTGATTAGTATATTCAATCAGGACCGGGGCAGAGCTCAAGCCAGCCTGAGGGCCTCTGACACGAGCGTTCTGCACAGATGGGACAACCTACTCCTCCATGTACTCAGTGCGGTAAGCTGCACACCGGGCAGTGTAGACAGGGTTCGAGTGGATGTTATCATTGTGGGAAGACAGGACATGTTATTAGCCGGTGCCCAGGGTTAGGCAGAGGTGCACCAGCTAAGCCTTCAGGATCAACAGCAGCCTCTTCGCCCTCAGTCTGTGCTCCCCGACCAGGTCCACAGTCTACTCAGGGCCGTGGTAGGGGGAGAGGTGGAGGAGACACCTCAGGTTCTAGTGGTGGCGAGAACCGCTTTTACGCACTCACAGGCCGACAGGATTCAAAGGCATTCCCAGATGTTTACACAGGTATATTGACAATACATTCTCATGCCATTTATGCCTTGTTAGATCCCGCCTCTACATACCATGCATATTTGATTACTATGAGGTAGGATGTCAGCCATGGAGGCTATCAGAGTTTCAGTGTCAGGTGGTATCTCTATTACCTTTTTTACATCAGCTATACATGATTCTACTTTCTGCCTTACATACCAGTACATTTTTATTCGTACTGATGTCCCGTTGCCTGGGGACACTGAATTTCTTTTTCGTGCGTGCAGGTCTAGGTAGGGACTCTGATCGACCCCTCCACTAGGATTTCGGGGTTCAGCTGTGAGTTGGTAAGCTCCACCTCTTCCTGGAGCTTTCATAGGATGGATACTTTTGTTGTACAGCTTGGGTATAGTCGGGGCCTTGTCCCGATAGTTCTTATGACACTCTTAGAGGCTATAGTGGACAAAGTATTCTGGGTTTCTTTTTGCATCTTTCAGTCTCCAGCCCATAGGCTTGGCACGTATATATATGTGTGTAGGCATGTATGTCTTCAATCGCGGTCTCGTCGGCCAGCTAGTACTTTATTATTTTGGCTTGTCTACCTTTGTTTATATGGCTTATTGTTATTCAAGTCATGACCTTAACGGTCCAAGCTTAGTATTTCAGATGTTGTGATGCCCGATCTGTTGGGCCCCCAGTTTAGTAAGCTAGTATGTTTAGTGTCTAACTCGATCGAATACAGTATCGAGTGCCAGTCGTGCCTCCCCTAGTTTGTGGGCGTGACAAACTTAGTATCAGAGCAGGTCGTATCCCAGGAAGTCCACAAGCCGTGTCTAGTACGGTCTTGCTTATCGGTGTGCTGTGCACCACACTTATAATCAGGAGGCTATGAGGCATTTAGGAATGGTTACATTTCTTTCAATTAATAGATTGTGCTATAGAGCGAAGTTATAAGAACATATGGAATCTAAATCGTGCTTTGTGTTTCTTATCTAACAGGCTACTTACGCTCAGGAGATGGCAAAGTAAGAGATAGGTATGGATCTGGGGAAAGTACCAGTCGTTCCCCACCGGGTCAGAGGGATAGATTTCCCTTAGAGGCACACACTGAGTCTTCACTACCCCTAGTTTCAGCTTCCCCAGCACTTGTTGGAGCCCAGAGAGATGCAGTACCCCCAGCCTCACCAGTTCCATTGGTACCTGAGGCAGCTAGAGACACAGGACCTCCAACAGATGTTGTTCCCTCATTAGAGACTAGGGAGCAGAGAATAAGGCAGGCAGTTCAGTTGCTGACTAGGATGGTTTCTATTCATGAGTGACCGCTAGAGTCGGGGGAAGATACCCGGAGAGATCGGACAGGAAGCTCGACGGTACGAGAGTTTCTTCACTTGGGCCCTCCATTATTTATAGGATCCAGTTCCTATGAGGATCCCCGGGACTTTATAGACCATATGTATAGAGTATTGAGGGTGATGCATGCCTCTGTCACCGAGGCTGTGGAGTTGGCTTCTTCTCGACTACGTGATGTAGTTTTCCTATGGTTTGAGGCATGGGAGAGATCTAGAGGACCTGATGCTCCGCCAGCAGAACGGGAGGATTTCTCTGAGGCGTTTTTAGCCCATTATTTGCCATGGGAGGTTGTGGAGGCCCGTCTTGACCAGTTTCTTATCCTGAAGCAGGGGGATATGAGTGTGAGGGATTATAACCATAAGTTTAATTCTTTGGCGAGGTATGCACCAGATATCGTACGTACCATGAGGGCTAGAGTTCATCATTATGTGGATGGTTTGGGGGATCATCTGATTAGAGACTGTAGGGTAGCATCCCTATCGGATGATGTAGATATTTCTCGCATACAGGCTTTTGCTCAGACTACAGAGGACCTTTCTTGTCGGATTCGTGATACTCGTAGGGATAGGGAGCAGAGTAAGAGGGATCGTATTATGGGGTCTTACAGGGAGCCACGTGGTGATTTTAGGCCCAACTCCATCGATATCCACCTCGGTCAGCAGGTAGTTTCTCACCAAAGATACAGGGCCAGCGGTTTGATCGTTATATTCAGTCAGGATCGGGGCAAAGCTTAAGCCAGCCTGAGGGCCGTCTACACGAGCGTTTCGCACAGATGAGAAAACCTACTCCTCCATGTACTCAGTGCGGTAAGCTACACACCAGGCAATGTAGACAGGGTTTGAGTGGATGTTATCATTGTGGGAACACAGGACATTTTATTATCCGGTGCCTAGGGTTAGGCAGAGGTGCACCAGCTCACCCTTCAAGATCAGTAGCAGCCTTTTCGCCCTCAGTCCGTGCTCCCCAACCAGTTCCAGAGTTTACTCAGGGTCGTGGTAGGGGAGAGGTGGAGAAGACACTTCAGGTTCTAGTAGTGGCCAGAACCGCTTTTATGCACTCACAAGCCGACAGGATTCAGAGGCATCCCCAGATGTTGACACAGGTATATTGACAATACATTCTCATGCCATTTATGCCTTGATAGATCCTAGCTCGACATACCATGCATATTTTATTACTATGAGGTAGGATGTCAGCCATGGAGGCTATCAGAGTTTCAGTGTCAGGTGGTATCTCTATTACCTTTTTTACATCAGCTATGTATGATTCTACTTTCTGCCTTACATACCAGTACAGTTTCATTCGTACTGATGTCCCGTTGTCTGGGGACACTGGATTTTTGTTTTGTGCGTGCAGGTTCAGGTAGGGACTCTGATCGATCCCTCCGCTAGGATTTCGGGGTTCACCTGTGAGTTTGTAAGCTCCACCTCTTCCTGGAGCTTTCATAGGATAGTTACTTTTGTTGTACAGTTTGGGTATAGTCGAGGCCTTGTCCCGATAGTGCTTATGACACTCTTAGAGGCTTTTGTGGACATAGTATTCTGGGTTTCTTTTTGCAGCTTTCAGTCTCCGACCCATAGGCTTGGCATGTATATATATGTGTGTAGGCATGTATGTCTTCAGTCGTGGCCTCGTCGGCCAGCTAGTACTTTATTATTTTGGCTTGTCTACCTTTGTTTATATGGCTTATTGTTATTCAGGTCATGACCTTAACGGTCCAGGCTTAGTATTTCAGATGTTGTGTTGCCCGATCTGTTGGGCCCCCAGTTTAGTTAGCTAGTATGTTTAGTGGCTAACTCGATCGAATACAGTATCGAGTGCCAGTCGTGCCTCCCCTAGTTTGGGGGCGTGACAAACTTAGTATCAGAGCAGGGCGTATCCCAGGGAATCCACAACGCGTGTCTAGTAGGGTCTTGCTTATGGGTGTGTTGTGCACCACACTTATAATCAGGAGGCTATGAGGCATTTAGGAATGGTTACATTTCTTTCAATTAATAGATCGTGCATAGAGCAAAGTTATAAGAACATATGGAATCTAAATCGTGCTTTGTGTTTCATATCTAACAGGCTACCTACGCTCAGGAGATGGCACAGCGAGAGATAGGTATGGATCCGGGGGAAAGTACAAGTCGTTCCCCACCGGGTCAGAGGGATAGATTTCCCTTAGAGGCACACAGTGAGTCTTCAGTACCCCTAGTTTCAGCTTCCCCAGCACTTGTTGGAGCCCAGGGAGATGCAGTACCCCCATCCTCACCAGTTCCATTGGTACCTGAGGCAGCTAGAGACACAGGACCTCCAGCACCTGTTGTTCCCCCATCAGAGACTAGGGAGCAGGGGATAAGGGAGGCAGTTCAGTTGCTGACTAGAATGGTTTCTATTCATGAGCGACAGCTAGAGTCGGGGGCAGATTCCCGGAGAGATCAGACAGGAAGCTCGACGGTACGAGAGTTTCTTCATTTGGCCCCTCCATTATTTACAGGATCCAGTTCCACTGAGGATCCCCAGGACTTTATAGACCATATGTATAGAGTATTGAGGGTGATGCATGCCTCCGTCACTGAGGCTGTGGAGTTGACTTCTTCTCGACTACGTGATGTAGATGTCCTATGGTATGAGGCATGGGAGAGATCTAGAGGACCTGATGCTCCGCCAGCCGAATGGGAGGACTTCTCTGAGGTGTTTTTAGCCCATTATTTGCCACGGGAGGTTCGGGAGGCCCGTCTTGACCAGTTTCTTAGCCTGAAGCAGGGGGATATGAGTGTGAGGGATTATAACCATAAGTTTAATTCTTTAGCAAGGTATGCACCAGATATCGTACGTACTATGAGGGCTAGAGTTCATCATTATGTGGATGATTTTGGGGATCATCTGATTAGAAATTGTAGGGTAGCATCCCTATCGGATGATTTAGATATTTCCCGCATACAGGCTTTTGCTCAAACTACAAACAACCTTTCCCGTCGGATTCGTGATACTCGTAGGGATAGGGAGCAGAGTAAGAGGGCTCATACTATGGGGTCTTACAGGGAGCCACGCGGTGATTTTAGGCCCCAACTCCATCGATATCCACCTCGGTCAGTAGGTAGTTTCCCACCACAGATACAGGGCCAGCGGTTTGATCGTTATATTCAGTCAGGACCGGGGCAGAGCTCAAGCCAGCCTGAGGGCCGTCGACACGAGGGTTTCGCACAGATGAGACAACCTACTCCTCCATGTACTCAGTGCGGTAAGCTCCACACCGGGAAGTGTAGACAGGGTTCGAGTGGATGTTATCATTGTGGGCAGACAAGACATTTTATTAGCCGGTGCCCGGGGTTAGGCAGAGGTGCACCAGCTCAGCCTTCAGGATCCACAGCAGCCTCTTCTCCCTCAGTCCGTGATCCCCGACCAGGTCCACAGTCTACTCAGGGCCGTGGTAGGGGGAGAGGTGGAGGAGACACCTCAGGTTCTAGTGGTGGCCAGAACTGCTTATATGCACTCACAGGCCGACAGGATTCAGAGGCATCCCCAGATGTTGTCACAGGTATATTGACAATACATTCTTATGCCATTTACGCCTTGATAGATCCCGGCTCTACATTTTCATATATTACTCCATTTATTGCTGGTAAGCTTGACATGAGATCTGAGTTGTTGCCACAGTCAGTTGAGGTGTCTACGCCAGTTGGCNGATTACTATGAGGTAGGATGTCAGTCATGGAGGCTATCAGAGTTTTAGCGTCGGGTGGTATCTTTATTACCCTTTTTACATCAGCTATGTATGATTCTACTTTTCGCCTTACATACCAGTACGGGGTAAAACACCCACGAGATAATTAGAAGCGGGAGCATCAATCTAATTGAGGAGTTGATGATATAAGGTCAAAATGAATCAGGGCAGAATAAAGGGCAGATTCATAGATCTTCAATCAATGAGCTTAACGTTACAGAATCTTCACGCAACAGTTACGATTACCTATTGTAACGTTTCATTAATAATATAAATATTCATTAATGCTCAATCATTAAGAAGAGTAAACGTTATATTAAGAAATTCTCTATAAAAGGGAATAAGATCTCACTTGTATGGACACGTTCGAACCATTACTGAAATATACTTACATTTCTGTGCACTTATTATTTTCCTATTTTTCAAGTCTAATTTCTATTATTTTTCTTAGTTAATTCTCTTGATTATCATAAGTCCGAGTACTTCTTAAAATAGCTTTGACTTAGAATCTGATTCCTTGGTTAAACAAACATAAATGAGTTTTTAAACAAAAAAAAATAAGAAGAAAAAAATAAACAGACCTTTAAAAGATCTAAACCCTATCATTTAGGGCAAATAAGAATAGATAAAAAAATCTCAGAGATTCGTACATAGAGAGAGGGAAATGAACCCAAATGAGAAAAGGGGAAGGTTCGAACCAGATTTGGTTCGAAAATGGAGAGATTAGCTTGCCATGTTAGGCAAGCTACTAGGTTATACCATAATCAAGTAGCCAATAGCGAGATACGACTGATAAGGTAAGGGAATCATTAAGGGATTCCATATCCGGTTGGAATCGAAGAAGGTTAGGGAGTGACGACGCTTTGGGTTTCAGAGGGGAGGAGAGAAGGGAATTCAAGGGCGATGGGTTAGAGGTTTTGAGGGGTTAGGGTTGGAGAGTTGGGTTTAAAGGGGTGTGAGGGATGTGGGTCGTTGATCTTAGAGATCAACGACCAGGATTTAAAGAGGGGTTGGGTCGGGTTGGTTAATGGGTCGCGACCGGGTTGGGAATAATGAGTCATTAGTTTGGGCTGGGGTTATTGGGTTAGTGTATTGGGCTAGATTTTAGGTATTGGGCTGGGGGTTGGTCCAAAAAGAGGCTTAGAAATGGGCTATTAGTTAAATACCCACCTTTAATTAATAAATAATTCGGAAAAATGATAAACAATTATTTAGAACTATAAAATATAAAAAGTTAGTTTTCGCATAAATAAAGTAATTATAGGCATATACGAGCTATTATTGCGAAATGTGCAATTTTAACTTTAAAAATGTAAATGTAATTATAATAAATGCACCAAAAATATTTAAAACCTAGTATGAATGTAAATGATGAAGTTAGGTGATAAAATCATCATAAAAATAATTTGTGATGCAATTAATGATTATTTATTCAATAAAATATAGGAATAAATTAATTTTAAAAAAATCTTTAAAATTGTAAAAAAATTAGGATAAATGCTTGTATGTGTTTATAAATCAAATGATGATGCATATGTACTATTTTGAAAGTATATATGTATATTTAAAAAATATGAGAAAAAATGGGTATCAACATCAAGCAGAAATGTTCTCAAAGGCGGTTGTCTCCAATTCAAGAGCCTCAACAATGTAATTGTACATGTTTGAAATGCCTTCTTTGGCTTCCTCCAAAGTTTTCCTCCAAATGTGATAAATCGTATGAGTTTTCTTAAAGAGGAAAAAATCTTCTTGGTCTAGGAGTTTGGATTTGAGCTTTTTTATCTTGGACTGCAGCTGGTCATTTTCATGTCTCACGATGTCATAGGTCCGGTTGCCGCAGTTACAGCATCCTGGAAGCAAATTCACGTTCGTTTGCCGCAGTTAAAGCATCTCGTGGCTCAGTCCACTTGACTTTCAACTAAACAAGCTATGTATGCAAATGAGTTTCCTCTTGGCTATGAATCGCTTTTGCTTACTCAGATTGCTCCAATCGGGCTTCGAGTTCGCCCATTTGAGCAAGTCTAGATTCTAAAGTTGGGATTGGCTCAGCAAGTTGATCTTGTTCGGCAACAATTTGATCATGTTCGGCAGCAAGTTCTTCTTTAACTTGGATCATCTTTTGCAAGCTCTTACAAGCAAGGAGGTTATCATGAAAAGTCAAAGATTAAAATTATTAAGGTTAATGCTTCGCAAAAGGAAAGGGGAGAAAGAAGAGTAAGATGATACCTGAGCAGAAACGTGCATGTTGTTATTGATCAGACACTCCGCAGAAAGAGCCTGCATCTTCTGCCTATCTTTCATCTTCCACCAGCCTTTATTCGAAGCCAAAGGCTTCAAGTATTTAGCAACTCCCACCGTCTTGGAGAGTAAGTGGAACTCATTCGATACCGAAAGAATGGCACTAAGTTCACCATCGAATTTTGTATGGGTGCCAGGAAAGTGTTCTTAATGTTCCCATGATCGGGTGGCTGAGGGGAACGAACATCTTCCATTTGTTCAGTTAGGGTCGGTGGTGATGCAAGAGTTGATGGTGTTGCAGTTGGAGTTGATGTAGGAGGTGAAGGATTATCAGAGGTGGAACTCCTCTGGTCGAAAGCAACAACTGGAGCCTGGAAACGAGATTTTGTGCTTTCAACTATTTCCATTTCAGTAAAGAGTCCTCGAATTTCTTCTGATTGAGCAAGGGAAATTTTTCTAATTCTTGTTTGAAGAGAAACCATTTCATCGTCTTTCAGTTTTGTCTTCATCAAGGACCAATATGGTCGGCCCAGCTGGGGTTTCTTTTGTTAAAGGCTTCTCCTGAGTCTCAACTTTCGAGTTACGTCTTAACTTTGGTTTTTTCTCCTTGGGATGGTGACTGAGGGAAGATGGGCCTTCACCTGAAGAAAGAGTAGCATCACGAGCTCTTTTCCGGTTAGTGGTTGCTCCGATTTGTTGATGAGCCACTATTGGGTCATGGGAAACCTCAACAATAGGGCAGACAGAAGACCCCTTCGGAAGGCCTGTGTACTATGAAAGGGAGTCAACAAATTGTATTATGTCATGATGGAGGTTGAAAAGGAAAAAGAGAAGTTTTACTTACCATGGTTCTTAGCCTTCCAATTGAATTTGGGTGAAATTTCTTTCCACTTACGGGAGTCCATTGTGGAAACATCCAAGATTTTTTGTACCCATTGGGTTAGGTTCTGAACCATTGCAGGAACCCAATGGGTAGCTGAAATGGAAAAGGGGAGAGTAAGCAAAGGAGAGAATTTTCTTTAATGCAGTAGAAGAAGGATATTTCAAAAAACCTATGAGTAAAGTTTTAGGATTCTGGGATAGGATGTGGTATTGTCGTTAGCATATCCCCACTAGCAATGATAACGAACCTCTCCATCCGACCACGGTCATTATCATCATCTGCACTGGTGACCGCGTTTACTAAGTTTGATCATGCCTTCTCGAAAAATCTTTGGGAAGTAGAGGTTGATCATATGAGCAAGAGTGAGGGTTTCACAGGCCCGGGAGCATAGTACCAGACGGTAAGCTATAGTTCGCCATATTGATGGACCTACTTGAGCCAAACAGACTTGGTAATTGTGGAAAAACTCTAAAATAATGGGATCGACTTCTCGGCCCATTTTTAAAGTGAAAGGGTATGTGTAAATGTACATGAACCCTGCTTTGCTGAAGGTGACCTTTTCCACTTCAATAAGGGCTAAAACTTTAATATTTTTCTAGTCATAGTCTCCTTCAGAATAGGGATACCAGCCGGACGAATAGAATAAGGATATCTGCTGACTGGCTAATTTCTGTCATTTTTAGGGTTATGAGGTTCCATTTGTACTTGAAGATCCGTCTTAGAATTTAATTGAGAGAGGATGATTGTGCTGGTAGTAAGAAGAGCGGCATCGACTTCCTTGGTTTTTGTATCTTCTTAGAAGGGCCTCCGCCGATGTAAATGACTGAGTTACCGGGGGGAAGAGGTAGTAGAAGAGATGACGATGGAAAATCTAAGTAAGAAAATTTTACTAAAAAAGAGAGTTTGCAGAAAAGCTTTAAGAAAAATCGAAGAAGAAGAGTTTGTAAAAGTGAAAGGTAAAAATGATGAGTGAAGAAGTTTATAGGCGGCAGAATTCATGGTCATCATTATCTAGGAAACTGGCGAAAATATTTATCGAATTACGGGATAACACGTGTTCGGCTCATTGAATTCAAGGAGACGTGTGTCCTTTCAAGTGTCAGAAACCGTTCTGGAATTTTCCCGCAAAGAAAAGGAATTCTTTTGCAGGACTTACATCCCAAGCTCGCAAAATCTTGAACATGGACAAGGGTCAAGTCCCAAACTTTATAATCAAAACAAGAAGGATTATTGCTGAGCTCTATACTGTTTTATGTCATGACAGTTTACTATAACACTTGTTACAATTCTATCGCCAGATACAGAAGGAAGCTTATTCACGAGTGGATTATTATGGACATCTACTGGAAATGACAAAGGAGTACCAGTTTTTAGTTTATGCAGATGTATGTTTTCAAAGTTAGCTAGCTTAGATAGCTGTAATGTCAAGTTTGAGTTACGTAGTAGCTTGAAATTGATACTGGCCTTAGTCATTTTTACAAGTTCTATTTTTTTAATAAATTGTAAGACATTATTTGGATTTTGATGTTATTAATAAAATTAGCCACTAATCATAGTGTCTAGTGGTATATTTGAAATATATATAAATAAATAAAAATGACATTCTTTGTTCTTTTATAAGCACAAGAGGAATATTATCAGAAAAACAAATAATGCAGGTGAATAACCACGGAGAAAACCTTGGAGAAGCTGCTGTGAACCTAGTTTAGATTCTTTTGATTTAACATAAGATTTTTCTGTTTCCTTCAGCCGGTTGTCCTTGTTTTTTTCTCTCTGCCAGTGCGAAGACAAAGTTTGCATCTACCACTATTATATATTTATACATATATCTGCCAGACGCTAGTATGTCCAACTCCCAGCATCTATTAAGCATACAAGTTTCTGGAACATGGTTCTGAGAATTGCCTCAAGCCACTACAGAAAAAAGAAGAATCCAGATTTGCAATCACAAAAAAGAAACAAAAGTATATGGATATACCTGATAGATGTAACATTATAATCAGACTTATTCATGGAATTCACAAAATTTTAACAGAGTAAAGATTTGATTGTTATTAAATGGGAAAAGAATCAACAGCCAGACTTACAGAAATTAAACAAGTCCAACACTGCAGAGAAACTAGGAAATAGGGAAAACCAATCAAAACTTCCATGTACTAAACAAATAACAAGTGAAGTGGTTACACACTGTACACAACCTCGCGTCACCAACCTAATGAGTTTTCATTTGCAAACCCCCAGGTTTTCTATTAAATCAATGATGGCTAAAACCAACAAAAAAAAATTGAAAAAGAAATAGGATGCGTAAAAAATGCAAACTCACAACAAACAAAAAGAATCAAGCAGCTAACTTATAATAAATTAGCAGGAAGAAACCCCCAAAAATATCACTGGAAGTAAAGAAGGGATCCTCAGTCCTGTTCAGTTCCGAAACATAGGACCAGTAGCAGCTAAAAGTACACTGGCGCTGTCCCTCAACACTGTTGAAACTGGTCCCTTGTTGCTGTATGAGTCAATTACAGAAAACTGGAAGCAATTGGAATGGGCGAAAATTGATAGAGAAGGGTTGTAAAATTCTCTAAGTATGTTTTCTTCTATCCGCAGTCTATGCTGCAGCAACCTGGGAGAGAGTAGGCCTGGATGCACTCAGAACAACTGGAGTGCCATTTTTAGCTTATTCTGTTTCCACTTGGGTAACTTGTAGAAAGCATCCTTAGCCATCCCAAATTTCTCTCTGAACTCTTCTGAAGACAAGTAAGTCTGCAGGGAAGGGGGAAAAAAAGGATCATAGTAAAATCAACAAAAGCATCATGTACATCAACAAAAGAAATGGAGCTTTCTGAAGACGCACCTCTCGCTTAGTTACATCAATTTCAGTAACAGGATCTGCTGCTGTTGTTTTAAGCCGGTCATAAGGATAGATCGGAAGTCCTTCCTCATCTTCAGTTTCACCCTCTTTCACATCTTCCTGTATTGTTTCTGGTTTAGGTTTAGGAGCCTCCTCTGTTGTACTATTAACTGAGTTCTCCTTTGAGTCGGCCTGAGGACTTGATTTGAGGGTTTCAGTGTTCAATTTTGGTGCCTCAGGGACCCCTTCATCATTTGAAGAGTTTTAGTTTTCTCATATGGAGAACCGAAGCTGTTAGTTCCAAGATGAAGAGACTGTACCTTTGATAGAGCGAGGTATTATGACGTCCTTGGCGGGTAAAGGTTTATCAAAACTTGCTGTTAATGCTGCAATAGCTGCTGATCTGGGTGCCAATTTTGCTGAATCTGGAGTCACAGATTTTGGATAAAGCTTTCTCACCATTGGTGGAGGCGTAGATAGATTTCTAGCATTTGGGTTCTCAAAAGTAGCTGCCAGTGCGTTAAAAGCAGGAGACCTGCCCCTAACACGAACTCGGTCAGGGCTGAAAGATACACTCCTCGATCGCTGTGACTTCTCAGGGGCAGCAGACCTTCCACCATATGACACAGGTGTTCTCCTTTTAGGTTTCTGATAAAGCAAAGCATGCAAAGTTAGAAAAATCAGCACGAAGATAGAGGAGTCATTACATGAAGGGCAACAACAACTCAAAGAACTCACCCAAAAGCTAAAAGTTAGAAAGGGATAACAGTCTATACAGGGAAGAAACAAGACACCAAAATCACGTGGAAGCGCCTAAGAGCAAGATGATTCGATTTCCAGAAATATATGTATATGAAGGGAAAAAGCCATCTCTTCAAGTAGACTTTGAAATAAAGTCTGCATTCTATTAGTCGTATCTTTTAAGAATGATAAAACAGCTTTGACTTTTGCAATCCCAACAACAAATTTGAAAGGATAAATCAACGAACAAAGTGTCATATTGAACGAACAAAGTGCCAGATGGTAAAAGAAGAAAATAAAACAAACATGGACAATCAAACATATAGTAATCCATTACCTCTGTAGTTCCAGGAAAGGAAATACAGCAAGTACATATAGGAAGAAACTTACATCCATTGGTGGAGGGCCCCCATTCTTCACTAGTGTGAGCTTTCTTTGGAATGAGTTCCCATGCATCTGCCAAGTGTTCTCTATTAGCAAAAATTAGTGTCAGAAATCATATGCAAACATCATGAAGACACTTACAGCAGATTTAATGGAGTCCCAACTGAAATGACGAGTGAAGAAAGGCGGTTCACTCCCTTCCATAACAATATATATTGGAGCTTGGTGAGATAGTTTCTCCATAAGAAAATCATATTCCAGGAATTTCTGATGGAATTGATCAAAGATAATGTCATATTAGAAAATAAAATTAACAAACCATGAGATCACAAATTCAATTTTGGTTTAGTTAAACTGTGCAGCTATAAACTTTATGCTTTAGCACTTCATAAACTATGCAAAACTAGTGTTTAGGTTTCTGAAGTATTGTTATCTTATACTTCCCAGGGAAACGGCATTATCCAGTTAAACTAGTATTCACAGAGGAATTCAAGAAAAAGAAGACTACATGTCTCGAAAGATTGGAACTTGGGTGCTGAGGCAAGAGGGAGCCCACAAAAGTAAGAGATAATTAACTCTTTTGGTGTAGAAAGAAAGCATAGATGAAGAATGCTGGCGATGATGGGGGTTTTGTGAGTTATTTAGTGAATCACTCTGCTGTTTAAATGTCAAGGAATTTCAGTAACAAGGGTTAGCTATCAAAAAAAAAGAAAACCTATTCTTGAACATGGGTTACATGTTCTAAACAAGATAGCTAAGCATGTAACTTCACTTTATACATCCCTATCAAGGAGAATGGAAAGGGGTTCATTCTTAATATTTAAAAATATAAAATCTGACCCTATATATGAGAAAAATGCCTATAGCAACTACTGGAAAAATATGTTGAAAAGGTGATGATGTCACAATTACATTAGAATATCAGTACATCCTTTGTTTTGTATCTTAATAAGCTACTTACATAAGAAGAGTAACGCGCAACCTAGGATCCAGATCAGTAATTTAAGATGGGCGTTTGGGTCTTACTAAAATCCTACACGAATGCTCGTGTGACACTACTTGGACACTCGAACATGTTTTAGACATCCACCTAGTTTTGGCCTTTCCGCAAAAGTCTTTTGAGCTTTGATATTTCTCTTACCTTTTGGGACCATCATGTCACCCTGCTAGACACTAAGGGCTCACTTGATTGCACTATAAAAAGTAATCTACGTATAAAACTCAGCATTATGAATTGCAGTGTTGTCAAAGGCGAAAAGCGCAAAAAAGCTCTAAGGCATGTTGGAGCTTTAAGCGCAAAGCGCAAATAAAGCGTGGGCTTTAATGAAAAAAGGCGCAACAGGAGAAAAAGTAAAAATATGTATATGTAGTCCAAGTCCAATAATTATAAGCATGAATAACAAACATATGGACAAAAAAATTACGATAAAACGAAATATCAATTGTTCAGTGTCACCTTTTTAGGATTACATTCATTGGCAAGGAAAAGTATGCCTTATAGCCTTGATGCGACACTAAAGTGCCCACAAAGCGAGGCTAAGCGCTCAACATGTTTTGAGCCTCGCTTTAGGGCTTAAGTGCGCCTTTGACAACACGGATGCATTGTTTGATTTCTAGTATAAATTTTGGATTACTAGCACACTGCATTAATAATTTAGTGTTTGATCTCCTGTATAACGTAGACAGGAATCTATGTTTTACTTTATACTCCATAGACATGGAATAAGACGTGTATCAGCAATACTGTGACGAAGTTAATTCTTGACTTCGGTATTACAACTGCACAACAGTCCTTATAAATATTTCATCACATAACAATCTCAAAATTATTATTCACCGAACAACCAATTCCGTATTTCAATCCCTAAATAACTAGTCCTTGAACCAAATGGTCCCAAACTAGAAACTATGCTCCAGTTCTCTATTTGGAAGTCCTCATGCCGGGGCTCCCTGCAATCATTCAAGGAAGTAGCTCTTGACACGACTCTCTTTCCGGCTCTTTTCTTAATCAATGTTTAAATTGTAAAGCACACATTTAAAGGAACAGACAACACTTAGTTATCACACATGAACTTTCTTTGACAAGTTTTATATAAACGATACATGAGACTGAACAGCCAGCCTTCTTTCTTCTCTTTCCACGATGTACTTTTTTGGCAATAAGTACCACCCAAGGGTATGCTAAAAGATTAGTGTGGACTTGACCCTTCTTATAGATTGAAATAATCTAAGAAGTCCATAATATGTGCTTTATCATTTACCACATTCATCCTAAAGCAAAAGCCCAAATTTCAAAGACATCTAAACTGTACAAAAGAAATGTAGTCCTTTTTCCCCTCAAAACACTTACTATTTCTTTTCTATCCAAATTTTCCAAATGATACATAACAAAATCATTTCCAGATTTGTCTCTAAATCATAGCTAACTCTTCTCCCAACCACTTGTTGAGTACTTAAAGTCTTCTGACATCACTAACTGGACTCCAAACATATGAAAAATGTTATTCAAATTTAACAATTCTGCATGCAATATAATAGGAGGTGGCCGATTGATCCAGTGGAATCTTCACAAAGAAAACATCAACTGCAGATTTTGAGGCCTAATCTTATTCTTTTCTTTCTTTTTTCTTCTCTTTTTGGCTGTTTTTTCCACATACTATCTTGTTTCAGACAAGCACCATGTGCTGCAGTCCAACCAAAACAAGCTACTTTGAGAGCTCCGGATCATCTAACCATTCAGAGTGTGGGTAGCAGTCTGCCATAGTGTATTTTTTATAAAAGACAAGGCTGAACAAATCTGGGAAGAGCTCTTTCAATGTCACGTTCTCCAGCTATTTCTCAATTCACATTCTATCTTCTTCAAGATGCCCAACTTTATACTGAAATTCTTCAGTAAAGGCCTTATTATTACCACTCAATCAAATTGAAGCTTCAAGGTGGGCGAAAAGGAACATGCAAAAATCAGCAAGCAACTGGGGATAAAATCAGTTGATGTTGAAGACAAGCTAATGGAGCTCCTTTTACGAGTTGAAAATGCTATTATCCACCACCTAATACCCATAATCTGGTCGGTTATCCAGGGGATGGGGAGATTGACAAGGATGTTACGCACCGTATAGGGGTGGGGTGGATGAAATGGAGGCTAGCGTCTTGTGCCTTGTGTGACAGGAAGGTGCCTCCGAGACTTAAAGTTAAGTTCTATAGAGTGGTGGTTAAACCGGCCATGATATATGATGCAGAGTGTTGGCTGGTCAAGAATTCTCATATCCAGATGAAAGTTGCAGAAATGAGGATGTTGAGATGGATGTGGGGGCACACTAGGCTGGAAAAGATTAGGAATGAAGATATCCGGATGAAGGTGAGTGTGGCTCCCATGGAAGACAAGATGCGGGAAGCTAGGTTTAGATGGTTCGGGCACGTGCGGAGAAAAGCCTGGATGCCCGGTAAGGAGGTGTGAACGGCTGGCCTTGACGGGTATGAGAAAAGGTAGAGGCGGCCAAAGAACTATTGGGGAGAGGTGATCAGGCAAGACTTGGCGCGGCTTCAGATTTCCGAGGACATAGCCCTTGATAGGAAGTTGTGGAGGTAGAGCATTAAGGTTGAAGGTTAGAAGGTAGGAGGCTAGCCTGATAGTGTTTTGTCTTAGGCTGCTAGTGGCTTTAGTTGTGTCCATATTACTTCATGTTGCAGGTCAGGTCATAGGAGCCTAGTCTAACCGCGTTTTGTCTTACGATGCTAGTGGCTCTTGTTGTATCCATATTACTCCATTATGTATGTAGTACTGTGCCATTGTTACTGCTTATTGTTATTCTCTCTAATTTTCGTTATTTCGTTGCTGGTATTATCTTTCTTGCTTCCTTTGCTATTACTGCTCCACTGTCTCTTATCATCTTCTTGAGCCGAGGGTCCATCGAAAACAACCTCTTTACTCCTCTGGAGTAGGGGTATGGTCTACGTACCCACTACCCTCCCCAGACCCCACTTGTGGGATTCCACTGGATTGTTGTACTACCCATAATCACTACCATCAACCAACACCACCACCACCTACTACCCAGTCAGCACCCACAACCACAACCTTTAGCCATCAACCACCATATAATTTTTAAAATTTTTGTACTAATATAATATGAAATTAATTAGTATGATTTGATAGAATTAATATTTATTAATATTTAAATAAATAAAAACTTATACATTCGGATGTAGAGAAAACAAATAGTATTAATTATTCAGTATCCAGATCTTAATATAACATCTTATTATTCAGATGTGGTTCAGATTCAAACGTTTTAATCTTAATGCACATATTAATATTCAGATATGTATTCAGATTCAGACATCTTAATCTTAATAAAAACAAATGAGGCCTAAATGACAAAAATAAAAGGGACATGGTGAACATTCGGTTGCGGAAGTGTGAAGGCTGATATTGTTTGTTTGACAAACAAAAATGGAGGGTATAGATCATTCTTGTATCAGTCAGATTGGAAGCTCAAGATGGACTGATTGGGTAGAGTTGGAAGCAAAAGGGAACAGTGGTGGGAATTCTTATTTTCTGGGACAAAAGAAGATGGGATTGCCTGGAGAAATATTTGGGATTGCCTGGAGAAATATTTGGGACAGCATACAGTAACTATTATGCTGGAAGAAGCAACTTCTGGGCTCTAATATGCTTTTAAAGGGGTTTATGGTCCTTGCGACAGGAAAACGAGAAAAAATTTATGAAGGGAAACTGCAGTAATTAATGGCATTATGATACAACCATGGAATGTGGAGCGAGACTTCAATGTGATAAGATTTGAAGAGGAGAAGCAAGGGTGGGCCAGAAATACAAGAACAATGAGGCTTTTCAAAGTTCATTTTGATTGATCTGCCTCTTCATGGGGATGCTTTTACATGGTTTAGGGGAAGAAACAGTCAGTGTGCTTCCAGGATAGACAGATTTTTAGTATCAGAAGGTTGGGATGAACATTTCACGTTTGTGAAACAGAGGGTTTTCCCCAGAACCACCTCTGATCATTGTTCAATCCTTCTGGAGTGTGGGGAATGGAGAAAAGGAAAAGGATGCTTCAAGTTTGAGAAGATGTGGTTTGAACACAAGGGCTTTATTTAACAGTTAAGAGAATTGGTGGAGCTCTTATAATATCTAAGGTGAACCAGATGCTACATTGCCAAGAAATTAATGACGCTGAAACGTAATCTTCAAAAATGGAACGGAGAAGTGTTTGGATATTTAGAAGAAGAATAAGGCATTGGCTAGACTGGAAGCGATAGATCATGGACAAAAAATCAATCAAGATGAGGAGCAGATAGAGACAAAGAGAAACTCTATTGAAAGGGAGTTAAAGGAGGTGGCAAAAGCTAAGGAGATTTCATGGAGACAAAAGTCTAGGTGTCTATGGCTAAAAACATGGAGATAGAAACACAAAGTTTTTCCATAAACCAGCCAATGCCCGTAAAAGATTTAATTCCGTAAACCTCACCAACAAATAAATGTGGAAGTTTATATTTAGTAGTTCATAATGACCTTAGTAATGAAAGAACTTCCTTCATAAAATGTTGAAGGCATACCTCACCAATGGATAAAGCCTGCATTTTATTCTTGTACTCTACTAGCTGGCCAACCCAAACATAAATATCCGAATGACAATCAAGGATAAAAATATCTTCTGTCATCAAATCATCTTGGTTGAAATTGTAGATCTCTGTCACCTGTAATACAGAGGTGAGTTGTCACATTGGAAGAGTTTTAAGAGAATCAAGTCAAAGTGAAGTCTAGAATTTTTCCGTTAGTGTTGACTTGATGATAATTGCGCATCCACACTTCGTCACTTCAGGTGTCTAATAACTATCTATTACATACACAAGCTACTTGTAATAGGATACAGTGTGTATCTTGTGACATTTGTATTTTATCACTTCCCCTCCTCTCTCAAGTCTCAAGAGGTAATTAAACAAAACAACAAACTGCAAAAGTCTAAGAAAATTTGAGGGATAAAATGAACAGTCCATCCGAACACTCACCTTTAGATCCCCTGGAGATCAAGTCAAATTCCAGTAGCCAAGAAATGGAGAAGTGAAGAAAATTAAATTAGTTGAACTATTAAAAGCAAAGAACCATATTAGTGCAAAAATGTTGATCTATTCTTTAAGTAACAGATTCTGAAAATAAAAACAAAAAGAAAGTGAGAATCCTTACCTTTTGAGAAGGTGCACGAGAACAAATGAGGATCGCTTTCAGCATCCCGTCCAATCTTCTCACTAGGATATTCAGATTTTCCACTCAATATCTCCCAAAATTGCTCAGATTCTGCCCCTTCTTTTTGCAATTTCGACTGCATATCAGGCTGCACATTGTGTGTGACAAATAAGACAAGGATATAGCATAATTAATAGAACTGAGATGCTTCAGTTTTTTTTTTTTTTTTTTTGATGAAGAGAACCAAGATGCTTCCGTGAGAGCATAAAACTGGTTCAATGCTCAGACCCTTTACAATGCCTGTCGCACC
Source organism: Nicotiana undulata (assembly GCA_005239495.1). Classification (NCBI taxonomy): domain Eukaryota; kingdom Viridiplantae; phylum Streptophyta; class Magnoliopsida; order Solanales; family Solanaceae; genus Nicotiana; species Nicotiana undulata. The sequence goes on from ML277790.1 coordinate 34,128, forward strand.
TGTGTCGACCTGACATGATTTGGATGTGGGTGTGGGATCCACACTGGAGTGGTCAAGTTTACTTTGGGTGCTTTGACTACATCTATGACCAAGAAGTATAGATTGATTGGGTATTTGGTTTGAGTTTGGTTCATGTCATATATATAAAGTTATATGAAGTATCTGAACGCTTTGCTATATTACACGAGATACCTTATGAATAGAATATTAAGTGTTTATAAAGAAGTAAATTTTATTAGTTTAGTTGAATAGCTTTAATTAATCGCATTATATACTTATATATGTCGTAATTTACATTTATTGGTCGTATATCAACACCTATATCCGCACTCGGACCCATACCCCTGATCCTAAATTTATGTGATGAAGAATCCGACCTCTATATCTGCACTTGTATCAAGTACCCACAACCGAGTCCAAAAACATAGTCGCAAGTTAACGAGTTACGCAGGTTTCAACAAATAAATAGTACATGTAAAGACTACCAAGCATAATTCCTTAGTAGCTTGCAGACAAAGGTCAAGTAATACATGTTCACTAGGGGAAAGCATCCCATGACAACTTACCTTGATAAGATCCAGCTGCCTCTCAACAAGTTCCTGGTCCTCAGAGGTGGTAAGATTTCCAGTCCATGTGAAAACAGAGGAGCCACTGTGTAATATGTAGCAATATGAGGAGTTCAAAGACGAAGCCACCTGATCCCGTTAAAATGGTAAAGAGAAAATTGTGATTTGTTAGCCAAACACTACGTAGGCAGAGTGCAGAATAACATAAGTGTATACATGTAGCTCTCAACAAACCAGGCAACAAGCACAACAGACACAAATTCAGGTAAAATAAATTTTCCAAAAACCAATGACCACTCAATTTTTAGTAATTGGACTGCCTATCTAATATTAGTTTTGTTTCTATTGAGATCTACGAAAAAGAAAAGTGCAACAACTTGCAAAACCTAATTCAAAATCCAAAAATCATTTTGCTGAAGAACTAAGTAGGAAGATGTTTAAAATCAGGCTTTGCCATACACAAGCATGACATTTTCAGGAATAATATATGGTGTACCTCATCCGCTCAATGATTTATTAATTATTCCAATCATTTCATGTTAAAATCTTTCCAAATTCCAAATTGGGACATCTTACAGTAGTTGAAAAACATCTCAATTATAAGAACAGCTCCTTTTTTCTATAGCTGTGATGTTCCACCGAATACATACTACCTCCCCACCAACACAGGTATTGGGTAATTCTGCTTGTTAAAGCATTAAGTAGATAAGGAAGAATTCACCTAATGTTGCCACATCTAGGATTCGAACCTTGGTTTCCAATGTTGTTACTTCAGCTCTTCAAAGAGCTTTCAAGCATTCCAACTCAAGTGGTCGATGTTTTTTGATAAAGTAATCCTTCTTTTATGAAAACAAAAACCAAGTAAAATGCATTCTTTTACTTCAGCAAGTACATTACATTAGTCAAACTATCTTTTAATCTCTGCACCAAGTTAAACACAGATAAAATGGGACTGAGGGCAATAAAAGAATTTGGAACACAACAAGCTCTTTAAGGAAAGATTTGACAAGCTACTATGTCATCTGCAGGATGACATTTCTGTGAGGGTCTCTTAGTTGGACACTAAGGTCCAGATACAGATATGGTTTTGGTGTAACAAGATTAAAACTTTCATCTGTAAGCATTTTCCTTTCCAAAAAAAATCTCAGAATCAGAGAAGACTGCATCCTCTCAGTAGCATTTGAAGAGTAATAGGGTGGGCTAGCTACATAGAATCTAGAGTGAGAAACTTCTTAATTGATGATCTATGCATGTTTCTTCCCTGACACACCCTGGTGACGGGGAAGCAACAGATAAGAAAATGTGATAATTGACATCATAAAAACCAAGAGAAACTACTAATAAAACTAAAATAGTATTACTTTATCAAAAACTAAATAAAAATACTTTCAATGTCCATATAAAATAATGAGAAAAGCGTTTAAATAATGGAAAAACTGGAATCCTGAACTAGAATTCTTAATCACTGCTGACGAAGAACAGCTAAAATGGAAAGAAAACAAAGCAAGAGAACAGAGATCCTAAAATAACCAGGGAAATATATAGTAGAGATCCTAATCTACGCACGAAACCAAGAAATTAAAAAAGAATACTCCCTCCCTAATTTATGTGGCACCATTTGACTAAGTTACGGAGTTTAAGAAAGAAAGGAAGACTTTTGAAACTTGTGGTCTAAAACAAACCTCAGATATTTGTAAATATCTAACTGTAAATTATGTCATTAAGGATTAAATGAGAATTTTAAAATTAAATCGTTTCTAAATATAGAAAGGTGACATTTTTTGGGACAGACTAAAAGGTAAAGTGTTTACTTCCTTACCTCGGGTAGGTTGAGAAAGTGTGCCATAAATTGGGATAGAGGGAGTAATATGTACTGCAATCTGAGCAGTACATGATAAATGGTAATTCCCCAACCCCAGCCCCCTTTTTCATCCCCAGTCAGTTAGACAGAGTGGAGAAGATTCCTCGTTATCAAATGCTGAAGATTCAGCTGTAATGAGTTACGCCATTCACTTTTGAATCTGAATTTCTAATCTCACTTAAACAGGAACCAGCACAAATAAAAACGTTTTAGGATGGATTTATGACCAGAGATGTTAGGAAGAATGAGAGGACTTCTAAGTCAACCATGCCGAATAAACCACCCCACTCGCACCCTTCTCCCCCTTCCCTTGTAGCATCCTTTTGTATATCATTTGGAAATGGAAAAACATTCTACATCGATTCACATTCCAACTAGACACATTTATGACACATTCCAACTAGACACATTTATGACACCTCCAGTACCAATATGTGTGCATGTATATAATGAACTGGCAGGATGGACTTACAGGTTCTACTTGAATTGATTGCATATTATCAGGTCCAGTACCCTGAATTCGGAATAATGCAATTCCATCCTCTTTATATGTATCATCAGCAAGCTCCTTCTCAACTAGGTGTTTTTTGTATCCTTCACTAAGACCACCCTGGTAATTTTAATAGAAATAAGTTTACAATAAATGTTCAAAATGATTTTAGAAAAGGCGAAACAATAACCTCCGTCAGACACTTTCTGCACTTCCACAAACCTTAAATACAATAAAGCTCTGAAAGATAACAAAGAACTGGAGTGGTTCATATCCTTCATAAATGCGAGCCTGGAAATTTTCCATATTAACCAAAATTCAGCATCAACTTTAGGTTAATGATCAATATTCAATTTTGAACTACTATCATGCCAGTGAATTACCTGAGTAGCTGAGAACTTCAGTGACTCACTTATCTTGCCTGCTTGAGAAATTGCTGAAACTCTATCTCCCTATGTTCCATAACAAGAAAGCAGCATAAGTAATGCTATCTTTTTTCTTTTCTTTTTTTGATGAAGTAAAGATTTTTATTAGCATAAGTAATGCTATCTCTAAATGTTTAATAGCCGTTTAGAATTTGTTTTGACACAAGCACAAGGGAACCTTTCAAAACTACACATCCCCACTCTACTTCCTGAAACCAAACCAAAAGCCATATTCTCTCCACTTGCTTTTTTTAGTTCTAGAAGCTTTCAACATTCATTTTCTTTTCTGACTTGATAACTTGAAACATACTTCTTTTATATCTTATATAATTTTTATGTTCCTTTTTATATTGATCGTTAGCCTTTCCGACTGTTCACAAGTTAAGAAGTCTGCGAGATAGAACATTCAATACACAGGCAGCAAGAGAAGAGGTGGATTGAAGGACCTCTCAAGTATTCTTTTGGATTTAATGGAAGGAGAGGAACAGAAACATTTTGAAGAAGATGCAGGGCTGTCCTCTATTTTCTTATCAATGTTGAAGTATATACAGATTACCAAAAAGATAGATGCCTGGCTTGATATTTTGGTTTGATATTCATTCTGGCACTTTCTTGATGCCAGAATATAACAACGTTGATTTTGCAAAAACAGCGTCAATTCAAGAAGCACTAGCCTTGGACCATATTCCCGTAGGTTCGTTTAGTGATTTGTTTGTGACTTGCGGATATGGGTGGTTCGGGTCCTGAAGGTCCCGGAAGCGCTTTTGTAGGCCTACTAGTTAACTAGAAGCCTTGAAGTTCATAGAGTTGACCAAAGTCAACAATATGGGTTAAAATGGTTCGAATCATGGTTTGAAGCTTCTAACAAGTTCGTCTAATAACTTTGGACTTGTACGTATTTTCGGAATATGACCCGAGGGGCTCGGGTACACTATTGCATGAAAGTTGGAAACTTAAGAATTCAAAAGCTTGACTTGAGTCTTGATTTGATGTTGGGGCGTTTACCTTCATATTTTGAACCTTTTTTCTTAGAATGGTAACAATTTTCATATATCAAAGCACTAAAGATGTTCCCAAGCCATATTTACAGGAGAGAAAGTGGAAGAAAGGAGGAAAAAATGGCCTACTCACAAGGATTGTAAAATCTCTAGGATAGATTAGTATTGACGGTAAATTCCTCTTTACACCAAAAATAAAATAACAAAAGGGCATTCATTTTGATCTTCTGAATTGGGCTGCCTGTACCCTCAAAACATCTTAAATTTCTTGCTGTCCAGATAGTTCACCAAATGCATGATGGTATTATCTTCCATCTACTTTTCTGCCTGGGAAGACCACCTCCCGTGTTCCAGCATTTAAGCAATTCCAAGGAGCTTTTTGGCATTACCCAAGAGAGACCCCTCATACACAAAACAAATGTTCCAGATTTGTGAGGTAACCTCACAATGCAAAAATAGATGACAGTTGGTCTCAGCCTTCCTGCCACGTAGAAGGCATCTAGAACACAAAGGAAAGCCTCTCTTCATCAGATTTTCTTCAGCTAAATAGGCCTCTTTTATCACAAACCACATGAAGCATGCCATTTTGTATGGAATTTTGACTTTCCATATATGTTTCCATGGCCACAATTCTAGGTGAATGAGAGCTTTGTTGAGAGTCTCATAGGTAGCTTTGACTGTCAAAAGAGTTCCATCTATGTTTCCCCGCGAAGATTCCCTAACTGTTGCCCTGCCTCCATAATCCGTCTTCCCTTTGTTCTGTGCCCTTGAACTGACCAACACCTTAGAGAAATTAACAATTCTCATAATTTCCCAATCATTTAAAACCTTCTGAAAGTTAGGTTCCATTCCTGATGAGTCCAAACTTCTCCAATTTTACATCCACGTTGTTGACTTAGGATCTTGTTTCATCTTATTGTGCCGAGGGTCTATCAGAAACTTCTCTACTCCTCTGGAGTAGGGGTAAGGTCTGCGTACACAATACCCTCCCCTCCCCAGACCCCATTTGTGGGATCTCACTGGGCTGTTGTTGTTGTTGTTGACTTAGGATATAAATATCTGGAAAACCCATCTTTAAAGCTCCCTGTCCCAACCAATTATCCTCCCAGAATAAGATCTTCATACCATTCCCCACCCTAAAATAGGTTCCTAATAGATCTCGATTGCGCCCACCCCACGGCGGAGTAGTTACCTTTTTAGTTGTCCATAGCTCCTCTTCCCAATCTTCGTACTAATTACTTGTCACACAGTGCATATTCTTCTGTGATGAATCTCCATAACCATTTCATGAGTAGACTTTGAGTGTGTTTCCTCAGATTTCTAATACCAATACATCCTACCTTCTTACATAATGTGATAGTTTTTCATCAAACCAGATTGAGAACCTTCTTTTTCCTTATTTCTATGCCATAGAAAGCGCCTTCTTAATTTGTCTAATCTTTACTCTACCTTTGTAGGAATTGGGAACAAAGACATCATGCATGTAGGCAAAGCATCTAACACACTATTGATCAGGGCTAATCTACCTCCCAAGGATAGATATTGACTTGTTCACTTTGTAAGCTTTTTCTCACACCTCACCAAAACACCATTCCATATCTCCATATTTTTAAGCTCCCGGTCCCAACCAATTATCCTCCCAGAATAAGATCTTCATATCATTCCCCACCCTAAAATAGGTTCCTAACAGATCTCCACTCCCCCACCCCATAAGAAGTAGTTACCATTTTAGTTGTCCATAGCCCCTCTGCCACATACTTCGTGCTAATTACTTGTTTCCAAAGTGCATTTTCTTCTGTGATAATCTCCATAATCATTTCATGAGTAAGCTTTGATTGTGTTTCCTCAGATTTCTAATACCAAGACCTCCTTCCTTCTTGCATGATGAGACAGTTTTCCATCAAACCAGATTGAGAACCTTCTTTTTCCTTATTTCCATGCCATAGAAAGCTCCTTCCTAATTTGTCTAATCTCTTCTCTCTACCTTTGCAGGAATTAGGAACAAAGACATCATGCATGTAGGCAAAGCATCTAACACACTATTGATCAGGGTTAATCTACCTCCCAAGGATAGATATTGACTTCTCTATTTTGTAAGCTTATTCTCACCTCTCCAAAACACCATTCCAGATCTCCAGAGATTTGTTGCTCCCATAAGCATTCCCAAGTATGTTGTAGGTAGAATTCCTACTTTAGCCCCTAGAATTTGTGCCAGACTCTTCATCTCATGGACTAGGTTGACAGAAACTAATAAGCTTTTGCCCCAATTAATATGTAGACCAGAAATTCCTTCAAAAAATGCAGTGAGAATCACTCTGATCATCCTCAGTTCATCTTCCCCTTAGCTTCACATAGTATAAGTGGGCCATCTGCGTAAAGCAAATGTGTGATCTCCAGGCTTGACTCTCGTTTCAGGGTTTGACCATATGAGCCTGGGTTGACTTTTGTTGACTCTGACCTAGAGCTAGAATTAAATGGGATTGATTCATATAGCCTTATTTGACCTCGTTAAGCATTTTTTGGCTAGAGTGTGGACATTTGGAGACCATAGTGAAAGGAAAAGGCATTCTTGAAGCTTGAAGCTTGATTGGAGAAGGTAAGTATATTGCCTAACCTCGACTTGAGGAAATTCTTCCTGGACTTGTTTGCTAGATGCTATGATGTTGGGGATAATGTATATGGGATGTGACGAGCGTATATACGTATACCAAGGGTTTATCCATGCTCGGGGTAGTTTTTTAGGCCTTATTATGCTTTGTTTTGCTATGTCTTTACTTGTTGTATGACTACTTGAGCATCCATATAGTTTTTCCATTCTTTTGTCCAAATAATTATATTTGTGTTTATAGTTACATTTTCTCGCAATACCTTTATGTTTTTATATTTTTCCCCTTGGCGCTTTTCTTCGCCAAGGCCCACGCTTTAATTGCGCTTTACTCTGCTTTTAAGGCACTTTCCTCTTTTGTTACTGTTTCTTTGTACCAAAGAGTGATGTATTAGGGTTATGTATTTATGATACTCTTTACAGTCATGACACCAGTTACTAAAGGTATTTTGCTTATTTCCGCATTGTTTCAGACTTATTACGTTTCTTATTTATGATATTACAGTGAGACTTTATTTATATTGTCTTGTTATCGCTGAATATGAGTGTTGGTTCGCCTAGCGGATTGGGTTAGGTGTCATTACGATCCTGGTGGCATTCACGTCGTGACACACATAAAATTTTCCAGGAAGAGAACAGAGAATGATAATGCTGACGATTTTACCTCAACACTTTGCTTCCCAAACCAGGTGCCAATGAGATGTTCCTCCTTATCTTCTCCAGGGTAAGAATATTGGAATATATAGCAGTCTCCACTATAAAATTTTGATTGATCTGATGCTTGAAGAAGAGTCTTCTGCTGGCCATTCACACGCCACACCTGAACATTGAAACGGTGAATCAAATACTTACAGCAATGTAATGTTCCATAGAAGATATTTGTCCAATATATTACTTCACACGCTTCTCATACTTTGATTCACAAATAACTTTTACTTTAAAATGGAAACCACCAGAAAATCTTTGTAGATCAATATGGAAATAGACCAAAGTCAGACACCTGTAAATTGCCTGTGCAGTCAATATATGGTTGAGGTTCTTCCTTTGGAGGAGCTGCTTTCATTAGGCCCCTCACATTAAGCCCTTGACGCTTTAGAAGCGCTGGAGAACCACGAGGAAAGGAGAACATCAGTACTATCATCAACAGGAGGAATTGCATGAAAACAAAAATATGTTGCTTTTTAGTCCTAGGAATTAGCAAAAATCCACCAGTAAAGTGACTAACCAGCAACTTTGCCTCTACCATCCTCCGTCACTGCCACATTAGTTGATTGAGGCCAAGAGTCAAACTTTGAGCGGAACATGACAGTCTCGAAACCTTCAATTACACGAATTACATGGCACTTTGGTCTATCAAGGCCACGGAGTAATTCCTATAAGGTGATAGTGAAATGAGATAATGATAGGGTAAACATAAGTTGAGATACAGATTTAATAATCCAAACGGACAAGTGAAATATATTACATCTGCAGCCCCACTTGCAGTTTTCCTATCATCAAGAGAAGTGTTTCTTCCCATCCACACAAAAACTTCTATCCCACAATCAACTATATAGCAACCATTTGTATCTAGCAACTCCCTTGTCAAAGACTCAATCTCAAGAGGTTCTGCTTGCCCTTTCTGAACTCTGTAAAAAAAAAACAAATACCAGCAGAATTGAGATGTAGAGGCTATAAAGGTGATCATAAGAAAAGGGGGGAAAAAATTACACTTCTAACATCTTGAAACGTATCTCAACAAGAAATCCTTCTTTAGTGGCAAATGTTTCTCAAGTATAAACGTTGCACATTTACCTATAATTGTGCAACTTTTGGATAAACATCATTTTGCTTTTTATTTACTCTGGTCGGTTATTAAAGTCTGAAACACTCCAAAAGTACCTGAGCACAGCAGAAATAAACTGGAAAAACGTGAACTTCATACCTCCAAAATATGAAGGTAATAGAAGATCACTAAACATAGACTTTTAATGCTTGAGTCTTATTTTAGTCCTAAAGGCGAACTTCTGTATGCCTCCTAGGACTAATGTCAGTATTTCTAACAGGGAGTCTCCCTCTCTAGTATCTTTCTCTCTCTAGGATTCCAGCAAACAGATTTGAATTCTTTTCTGTAAAAGCAAACATTGTTCATAAGCATCCAGAGCATGCAAGCAAGCTATAATGTAAGATTAGCTCCAGTACATAATCTTTGAGCTTTCAAGTTTCAAATAAGATTCATGAAGCTAACAAAATCAATGATCTGTACGATGCTATTTACATTGTGCAAATTGCACCAGCAAAAAAGGGAAAGTCAAACACCTAGCTTTCAGAGAGTGAATGGGAATTAAAACTTCATCAAAGCATCTGCAATCTCTTTCTGTCCATACACACCAAAAAAGTGCAGGCAGAAACCATTAGCCAGATCTTTTTAATAGGCTTTCTAACTCTCCAAAGTCCCCAGCTTGCGTAAGCATCTCTGGTACTATAGGGCATCACCAAGTGTACCCCAAAAACTCTTAGGAACATGCTCAAAATGTTTTTAGCTTACTTCACAGTGGAGGAGGTAGGAGAAGTCCATTATCTTCAACTTCTTTTTTGATAAACAGATTTGATCTCTTAACCCAGACTTATCAACATTCCAGTGATCATAATGGACTTAGTTTACTGGGTAATGTAGGCCTAGGTTACAGAAAAGAGAAAGGTAAGGCTAAATTCGCTGTTTAAACTTGAGAGAGAGAGAGAACAAATACGCTCCTTGTGGCTGGAAAAAAAACGTTTGAAGTCAGGAGATTGGAACTACCATCACAAATGGTACACATGATTACTGAAAGGAGAGGAAACTAATAGAATTGGTAGAGTCAACTTTCTTAGAGTTTGCAAGTACTTTAGGATAGACATCATTTTGCTGGCGATTCTGCAAAAAAAAATGTTGCACTAGAGGTGCTAGTTCCGGGGTAAGAATGTACAATTTTAGGCTATTCCTGACACTGCTTGGAACTTAAGTTTTAGAAGGAATTATTTTAATTTAAAGAAAATGGAAGAGTCAATCTCTTGTTAGAGAAATTGACGACAGTAGAGTTAAAAGAAGACATGAATTATCCCTTACTGTGGAATCTCTGTTAGGGAAATTAAGGACAATAGAATGGCAAGAAAACTTGAATGATTCCATTCAGTGAACTGTAGGAACGACGGCATATTCTCTGTTAAGTCATACTATTAGTATTGCTGAAGCATGAGAGCAGTGCAGAAGAACACTGGCCATCCAGAATGATTGGAAAACTAAGGCCCCTCCTAGGGTGGCCTATTTTGAATGGAGCACAGTGCTCAAAGTTTGATAACATTCGATAGAATACAAAGAAGAGGCTTTACTGCAGGGGCTATCTTTGTGAAGAATACACTCAATCAGTCAAACATCTTCCACACTGCAGACAAACATGGAAAACATGGACAATGTTTTGGAATTTATATGGAGTCCAGTGGGTGATGCCAGGTGATCTAAAGCATGGCCTTACTAGTGAACAGGGAAAATGGGAAAGAAGTAGAGACAATGCTAAAAGACTATTCCATCATGTGTATCTTGGAGGATTTAGATAGAAAAGAAATCATAGATGTTTGAGGGGAAAAAGAAAAACATTTCTTATATAAAGCTTAGACACCTTCAAAATCTGTACTACTGGTGTAGGAAGAATGTGGTAAGTTGGTATAGGGTACAAGGTTGGACCTTATAACTCTGTACAACATCTAAAAGGAACCAGGTCCACTGACTTTCATATATTTCCAGTACCTTCTAGTACTATATATTACTCCCTCCGGTCCATAATAAGTGACTTTTTGGCCTTCTTATTTTTTGTCCAAAATAAGTGTCTTTTTACATAATCGTGAAGGAATTAACTTTATTTTTCCAAAATTTGCCCTTATTTACATATCCCAATATGTCAAGTTAACAATATGCAAATTTTAATTAAAGGTAATTTAGTCAAAATACTTTTTTTAGGAGCTAGTATTTTCTTAAGGGGTGTGCCGAAGGCCAAAAAGTCACTTATTATGAACCGGAGGGAGTAATATTAGTATATTACTTTTCTCTAAACAATAAAAAATAAACTTAAAATTGCCAGGAAAGAAGGCAATATGTAATAGACCTTCAGGTCATAGTCCTTATTTTATCTGCAATTCAAAATTAAAGTACTGGAAAATACAACAGATTTTACAGGGAAAAAAAGGTATCAGCATATCAGTAAAGAGATGAATCAAGCAGCAACATATATAAAAGCATTGCCTAATTGATGTGGAAAAGGGGATCTGAGGATGCAACATCAAATGTAGGAATAACTCACCTATACAATCTAGTAGGAACAGTATCAATGCTTTTAGCCTCATCCCTTGTAGTCTTCCTTGGAAGAGGAGCAAAGCCACCAAAAAAGCCCCAGAATTCTCCAGTCTCGGCGTCAGCCATCAATTTACCATCCTCTACATGTCAATCAGACCACAGTTTAACGCAACAGACACTTCAGCATAATTGCCTTAAGTAACTAAATTACTAACTACTTACCAATTGCAGCGACCTCACATTTTCCGTCGTGGTACGTATCTTTGATGTACTGAACAACTTCAAGTGCTTTCGCCCTTTCTTGAATAGAGGAATTGGAACCATTAAATTGGAAGATTTTTGACTTGGTATCAAGAATGAAGATGTCATCATGATTAAGTGAGGATCGAGCGAAAGGAACCTGTCCCAATAATGTAGAAATTGGTAATGAAAATTTAAGCTTAAAGGTTTTCTCATCATTCATTATCAGAAGCAAAGTAGTTGGACAGACTTGCCTCCTTCACATGGACGACATGCTTCCCTTGGCATACGTACAAACAGGTCTTGTACTCTTCTTCCTCGACATGCTTAAATCCAGATGCAATTCCACCTTTTAGAGGGATTATGCATGGTTTAAAATAGGAAAGGAACTTCTCCGTTTCATGGCCCTGCACTTCACGATATTGAACCGCACGCCCACCAAGTGCTGCATCTAATTCAACAGTTTTTATGGCAGCAGCACCAGCTTCATCCTAAATAAAACAGATCTAACTATGAGATTACATTTTAGAAAACACTGGCAGCATAATCTTCTAACTAGAAACAAACCTGACTAGTATCTTTACCAAGCCAATAATGAATATCATGTCGTAAGGCACCAGTTTTTGATGCACTGGTCTGAAAAAGAGCAACAAAAAGCCTCAGATTAACAACTTAAGCAATATAAAAGAAAAATTTGTTGATAAGTTACAGCAGTCTATAACATTTTTTGAAAAGGGACACTTTCTCAAGGATATCAAGTCTACTGTTTTGCATCTTATTTAGTCCACTAAATGCTGCTTTAATGAATAGATCCAAATTATGTCCAAATGGCAACGGATACTCCCATAAATTCTCTGTTTCCAGACTACATTCCAGAATTTTCTTTAGGCCAAATTGATTTTTTTTTTCTTGTCGTCTTGATTCTTGAATTTTCAGCACGTTCAACCTATACACATAATCCAACTGAAATATAAGATATATGATGTCTTTTCCAGTGTCATCAAAGTTTACCAACAATCACAGTAAACTCCTACAATCCAAACGAGAGGGAAAGACTAAATCTCTTATAGCTGACAACTCTGACTTATTAAGCTGCAAAAGTCAGGTCATTACCGTCCCTTCAACCAGATAAGACACAAATGATTTCCAATTCATCAAGTGACTCTCATGCTGATCCAACATCATAATGGCTCCATAATAGCACAATGACAGTTACCCTTTACCATGACATGGAAGCACAAAGCATTCTAGAAATAAAGGATATATTCCAATTTGAAACTTCAATCAAGCAGTACAATACAACATGCCAGAAATGACTAGCATAAACTGTTTCTTCAAAGGAAGAAACAGATAGCCTAAATAGATTCATTTAGTTAGACTATTCCTCATCCATAGGATGCAATAATCATCTTCTATGGATCGGCCAGATTATATTAAGAATGAAAATATTCAAGAAAATCGAGCAGGCCAAAGGAATATTTTATTTAGTTTTAACAGTTTAATAACTTCTAGTTTGAGGTATGTTTATATTTAAGATTATACCACGCATATTATAGTAAAACACTATGCAAGGACAACCAACATTTTCCTGTCAGAGTCCAACAGTAAGGAAGTAAAACAAAATGACATCAGTAAGATCTTTAAACAGATAATGAAAGCTAATAGATCAACAAAAATAACATACCTTCAAAACAATATACGAGTCTCCTGTGTAAAATTTACCATGTGATGACTTTGGAACAGGGACTGGACTAAGCTTTTCAATACGCCAGATCTCTATTCCGCTATTAATGGGGTCAAGGAATTTGAACTTGAACACTTCTTTAGCTAAAACGTTAGCTAATGAAATTAGAAGTTAAATTTGGAAACAAACATACACATCAATTCACGACAATGTTATACTTCTACATGACCTAAAATGAGGATACGCCTTTTGGCCTGCTCCTTGAAAAGCTGGATCCAAATCTCTCATTGAAACAGCCATAGTTGTTCCTTTCTGCTTTCGGTACTTCAACTGAAGAGAAGGGTATGAATAATCAGGGATAATGTCAATAGAAAAGGAGAAGTTTCAAACAAATCCTTCTACTAGGCTCATGGCACAAGAGCCTCATAAACTTCTCAGAAGATAATCCGAAACATAATTATCCAAAAGACGACAAAAGATGGTAGAGGCAGGTTGCACTACTTAACAAAAGAATACAAAGATGAAAGATAAGTAACAGCTGCCACAATCCTGTACATTTAGCAGAAAAAAGGACAAATTATACAGAAACTCATAGAAGAACAGAAAACATCCATCAAACATCGAATCAAATGAATGTATGCTTCACCAAGTGATGCAACATCAAGAATCCAAGAAATTAAAGAAGAATCCATTAAAGATTAGGATCTTTTTTCCTTAACAATTAGGATTTCTTAATTCTTGTTTTAGTATGATTATATTTATAGTTCTAGTCAAACTATGATTGTTAGTTGGTAGTCCATTCCTACTAGAGTTCTTTTTCCCATTTTAGTTAGGAGAGGTTTTCTTAGTGTTATTCTTATTCTAGTTTAACTAGGATTAGTTTTCCTTAACCTTATCAATTTTACTCATTGTAAGGCCTATTTAAATGGCTCAATATGCTGAAAATAAACACTGATGATTAGTTTTGAAGCAAGAACTTAGAAAAACTAATCACCAGTGTTTATTTTCAGCATATTGAGTCATTTAAATAGGCGCCTTACAATGAGTAAAATTGATAACGTTAAGGAAAACTGATCCTAATTAAACAGATTAAGAAGGAACTTTCTATGGGCGGGCAACAACATCAGTTCAAAAATCCAATTGGTGAAATGGTCCAAGGTCACACTTCCTAAATCACTTGGTGGACTTGGTGTAAAAGATCTAGCCTTGCATAGCAAGGCCATGTTGATGAAATGGCACCGGAGATTCAATCAAGATGATGCTGGTCTCTGGAAAGAGGTTATGACGGCCAAGTATGGGAGACTTAACCACTGGTGCACCGAACCTATGAGATCACCCCATGGCACAGGGCTATAGAAACACATAAACAGCTTACGAGAAGATTTCTACAGCAGCACATACTTCCAGGTTGGAGATGGGACCAACATAAAGTTTTGGACAGACAAATGGCTAGGGGATACTACACTAAAGGAAGCATTCCCAAATCTGTTCCTTATAGAAGATAACCCAGACTCTCTCATTGCTCACAATAGAGAGGTCAACAACAACAACAACAGTAGAGAGGTCAACACATGGAATCCCATTCTTAGAAGGAACTTGCATGACTGGGAGGTAGATGAGTTCATTGACATGATGAAAACACGGGAGAAATGTTCAATCAACTCTCAGCTAAGGGACAAACTGAAATTGGGCAACTCTAAGGATGGCCTTTACACTGTTAAGGCAGGGTATGCTAATCTTTGCTCTAACAATTTGATGATTGATCTTTGGCCCTGGAAGCTAGTTAGGAAAACAAAACTTCCAGCTAACGTGAGCTGCTTCAGCTGGTTGGCTCTAAAAGGTACCTGCCTCACCCAAGACATCCTAATCAGAAGAAATTTCCAACTAGCAAACAGATGTTTCATGTGTCTGTCAAATTCAGAATCCATTAACCACCTTCTCCTGCACTGTCCAGTGGCCACAGACAGCTTAGACATCTGGAATTTGTTTCTCAATATTTTTGAATTGGAATGGACTATGCCATCCTCTGTCAGAGATGCCTGTGCAAGTTGGAGCTTAAGGAAAGTTGACAAGACCATCAGAAGAATATGGATTATGGTTCCTGCTAGCATTTTTGGGTGTATTTGGACCGAGAGGAATCGTAGATGTTTTGATGGTGTATCAATTTCAATTGGTTACCTGAAGGCTAGATGTTTGGTTAACCTTTTTAGTTGGGCTAACCTCTCTCCTGTAAATAACTATGACGTTATTTTGGACTTTGTCAGCTCTCTAGTTTTGTAGCACTTCAATTGTAAATGGCCTGATAAACTTTGCTTTGAAAATCTTTTAAGTTTGAAATCTTTTTGCATCTTCTTGATGTCTTTAATGATATCCTGCTTACTTCATCAAAAAAAATGTGATTTACTTTTTATTTCATTGTTCTTCCTTTATTCAACGCTTCTTGCAATCTTGCAGGAATGAAAAACGTGTGGGTGAGGTTTCTTTTCGTCTTACATTCTTCTAACGTGAGTTTGAATAACGCTTTCGCTAGTTTTGTGAAAAACTTTAGCGGGGCGCTTTTGTTTTTCTGTCTTCTTTGTGCTTGAGAGGTGCAAAATCTTGAAAGTACATCAATTTGGTATCAGAGCACAGGTTCCAGGTTCGAATTCTTGACTTGCTATCTTGTTCATCGTGTCACCAAACAAGAAAATAGCAAATTCGTGATCCTCTTCAATGGATCTTCAATTAAAAATTCAAAAATTAAGAACTATAGTCCTTGAACGAGACAATGAAGAAATTAAAATGCAGCTAGATAGCTTGGCGGAATCAATGAGGCATCTTACTGAATTGGTTGAAGGTTTGGTGCTTCAAAATCAGCTATCAAATCTACCACAACGTCTACAACCTCCACGACCACATAACATACCATTGCTACCACTTCTATATCCATCAATACAACCGTGTAGAGCAAAATAAAGTGAGCATGATGACGAGGTTGAATCTAACCTAGGCATAAGAGTACCAAGGCACCATGCCGAATATGATAAATTTTTGGATAATCAAGGAAGAGGACGAAAGTGATGAAGACCATTATCAGAGAGATGAAATACATGCTTGGATCCAAAACTTGAGGAATTACCAATGTTTTATGGCGATCCATTGGATTATCCAGCCACGCGTGTCGTTGACTTTTCTCCTTTCGGAGATGCTCAACACAATATTGACTTGAGTGTGGACTCTATCATCCCAAACAATTATGCATATTGCGTTAATCCTAAAGTCCATAAAAATACACATGAACAAGAGGAAGGATTACCTATAAAGGAGTGGATAATGGAGAGTTTGAGTCCATATATTGGAGAACAAGATGTCATAACGTCATATATATATATATATATATATATATATATATATATATATATAAAGTGACTGTTGGTGTTCCTAAGAAGAGTGTTGATCTCGATGTTTAACTCAAAGCTAGACATGGAGTTGGTTAAGTTTACCCCAATAACTTCATATCGTAAGTTGAAGTTTGAGATCAACATAGAGAGATTACATGGAGAAGGCTTGGTAGAAAGTTGAAACTTAGAAAGTGGGATTTGGTTCCACCACATTCTAAGTTTGCTTACAACATAAAAAAGCTCTATGATAAGTTATCAAATTGTAACTAAAAACCTGATGAGCATTGGGTCCCCATTCCTTATTATAGAAAATCTTGCACCATCTATAGAAGCGGTTAGACTCGAGGACGAGTCTTTTTCAACCAGGGGAGAATGATACAACATCAAGAAGGCCAAAAATCCAAGAAATTAAAGAAGTTCAAGAATCCATTCAAGATTAGGATTTCTTTTCCTTAACGATTATTTCTTAATTCTTGTTTTAGGATTAGATTTATAGTTCTAGTGAAACTAGGATTGTTAGTTGGTAGTTCATTCGTACTAAAATTCTACACATTTTAGTTAGGATAGGACGATAGGTTTTCTTAGCCTTATTATTATTCTAATTTAATTAGGATTAGTTTTAACCTTATCAATTTTAGTCTATTTAAAGGAATAAACATTGGTGATTAGTTTTTCTAAGCTCTTGCTTTAAAAACGTGATTTACTTTTTTATTTCATTGTTCTTCCTTTATTCAACGCTTCTTGCAATCTTGCGGGATTGAAAAATGTGTGGGTGAGGTTTCTTTTCATATTTCATTCTTCTAATGTGAGTTTGAAGAACGCTTTCGCTAGTTTTGTGAAAACCTTTAGCGGGATGCTTTTGTTTTTCTCTCTTCTTTGTGCTTGAGAGGTGCAAAACCTTGAAAGTACATCACCAACGCAAAACACATATCACATGTTAGCCTCTCATGACTTCAGATACTGCTCGCATTCCAGATAACACTAAAACGAAAGGAAATGGTGACTCTTCCATGAAAGGAGCCGGTAAAGCAATCTTCGTGCAAGATATATAACACGTCATCTAAGAAGGGACGTGTGGTCGATTCAAATAATCACACTGTCATTTGAATACACCTTTGTAATTGAATAAATGCAAGATATTCTTACATGAACCCTTTAAATCTTGAAGCCATTTGTTTCATAGTGATATATAAATGTTTTTATAACCTACCAGTTCCTAACCAAACCCGATTTCATCTGTTTTAGCTTCATTCTCGAGTAGACTCATCCATTTGGATTTTCAAAAATCATCCTCCACCCTCTCTTCGTCGCCTACAATACTTGTCCCATTCCATGAATGCATTTTTTTGATTCCATTTTGATCATATAAAGCTTATTAAGCAACTAAAAGAGAAATTAAAAAAGCAATTAACAGAGAAGGCATCACAACTAACACCACCCCTGCCCCACTCCCCCAATCGCATACAAAAGAAAACAGAGTTTTTCATTCAGTTCTTTTATCGAAGTGGGGGGGGGGGGGGGGGGGGGGGGGGGGGGGGGGAGAGGAATCCAAGGAAGAGAGAATTCTGTGAAGGGGGGCAATAAATTTTTGAAGTGGGAGAAAAGAAGCAAAAGGACTCGGAGAGAACAGCGGCAAACTTAAGAAAGGAGAAAATGAAAAAGAAGAGAAAAAAAAGAGAGGGACCAATAATATCATATCAAATCCAAAATCACAACCCCAGGAAAGAGGTGTTGGGTTCCCAATGATCTGGGAATTCTAAATCTAACCAAAACAAGACATAATAAACCAAAAAAAAACTCAGATTGCACAGTCCACAAAAAAGAAAGAGGGTCCGAAAATTGATGCTCCAACATTCGAGCATCAGAGAGCATTGAAATTGCCACCTACTTCCATATAAAAAACTTCAATAATGCAACTTCCATTCCCAGATCACACATAAAATATCTTCTCAGTTAATAATTCTAAAAGTATTTCGTGACCAACTTCCCCAAAACAACGCATAAAAGCGAATTTCAGAAATAACAACAAAAAAAGTAAAATTACCTAGCTTTATCGAGTGAATTGACCCAAATCCACTGCCTTAAGATCAACAGATCCAATCGAAAAGCACAATTAAGCAGAAATGCAAAATCTGACAGGAACAAGGGAAAGTGTTTTTGTTTTTCTTTGGAGAGAGAGGGAAAGGGAAAGGGAAAGGGAAAGGGAAAGGGGAGGAGAGAGAGACTATTGTTATCACTAGGGAGGTTAATATATGTTGGAGAGGGAGAGAGAGAAAGTCGGGGGGTTGGAGGGAATGATTTGTTGCCAGGCGTGCTTGTCACTAACGGCAGAGAAGAAAAGGGAGGTGAAATGAAAGAGAGAGAAAAAAAGACACTGAGATGAACTGTAAAGACTTATGATTAATCAATATTCCGTCCAATATATAACTGCAAATTAAAGCTGAAAATGAAGGAATTTCTTCATTTTCGTTTTTGTTTCTCCTTTTATCTCTTTCCTCTCGACGTAAATAATGGAGTGAGGTCTAGATTAATGCGAATAAATAGGTAATTTTCCATGAGAACCAAGGTAGTTCCTTAAATATCGGATAGTGTCATAGGGTGTGCTTGAAAAATAATAAAACTCATTTATAGAATTCAAATTAAAATAAAATTAACGAAAATAATTTTATATGTATATTGTTGCACTAGCCATCAGTTTCTCCATTACGAGGACAATTATTTCGTTTGCTCGGTTTCTCATTGGTATATTCCAGATGTGCTATCAAGATGGAAGGGTGTAGATAATCAACTTTCAAAGATAAAGAATATCGTGTACTTCTTAAGGTTAAGGGAATGTACGTACAATAACTCAATCATTCGTATTAAATATTTGTGTATCGTTGTACCATTTGAGATTTTTTACAATTTCATATGATACTTTTGGACTTATATATATATATATATATATATATATATATATATATATATTTGGTTTGGGACCTGAGGGTATTTCGGCATATAATTGCAGTTGTAGATTTTCTATTTCTGGTTTCTTCTATCGTGATTGCTGTGAGAAGGGTCGCGGCCGTGAAGCTTCAATTGGCTTGGTCATCGGGTCCGGAAAGGATAGTCTGTGACTCGCTAGGGTAAAAGAGGGAGTTAACGGTCAACCTGGTCAAGCCTTCAGTGTGACCACGAATTATAAGACCCAGGTTGCATCACAATCGCGTGACCTTGGTGTCACTAACACAAAGAAGGAATTGTAGCACTATAAAGTGCCAAAGCTCGATTTTCAGTAGGCATTTTCACTTGTTTTGGGGACTTTGAGGTAAGAGATTGTCACCCAAAAATTACAACCAAGGAGTTGTGATGTAACGACTCGATAGGTCTATTTGAGTACTAGCTTTATTTTTGTATTCTGAGACCTATATTGACTTTATTTGATATTTCTTGATTTACGTGTGTGGTCCATGTCGTTTTCCGGAAAGTTTTTGCACAAATATTTGATGAAAATATGATTATTAGCATAAAATGGGATTTGAGTTGACCATTGTCAATATTCTTGGTAAACGATCTCGGATCGGTATTTTGACGATTCTGGTAGGTACATATGATGTGTTTGGACTTGTACGCACATTTGGTTGGGAACCAGGGTGACTCGAGCGCGATTCAGCGTATTATGTGAAAGATTGTGAAAAATGAGTTTTCAAGTTGTAATCTTGAGTTTTGATGACCGATTAGTGATTTGATGTTACTTTGATGATTTGAGGTAGCTAGCAAGTTTTTATGATATTATTACACTTGTGTGCATGTTCGGTTTAGAGCCTGAGGGGCTCGGGTGAGTTTCAGACCATTTTTTAACTTGTTGAAACTGCTGGTTTGCTTCTAGTGTAAAGTGTTTCGCGATTGCGAAGGGGAAAATTTGGGTTGGGGCTGGTTACTCTTCGCGAAAGAGACGCATTAGGGGATTACCCTTCACGAACGTGACTGATCACTCGCGAGTGCATTGCTTTGGGGAGTGGCTGGGGAAGTCAGGATGGTCTTCATCGCGAACGCAAACCAGGGGACGCCAATGCGAAGGCTCGCTGGGGAATAAGACTTCGCGAACGCGATGTGGACTTCGTGAACGCGTAGGCGTTTGGGCTAGTGCTCATCGCAAATGCGCCAGGCGCTACGCGAAGAACACCTGACGCCCAGTTATTTAAAAGATGAAAGTCGGAATATGCATTCAACACCATTCTAGAGCTCGGAAAAATACAATTTTGAGGAAATTTTCATTCAACTTTATTGTTTAGTAAGTTTTACTAGTTTTGATGTATTAACATAATCACCCATTGATTTTTAACCGTAATCTATGAATTTGATGGTAGAAATTAGGGGCTTTTGGTATAAATTAGGGATTTTGAGATTTTTGACCTCTAATTGAGGTTAGATTTCAAAATAAAGTACATAACCGGGCTCGGGGGTGAATGGATAATCGGATTTTGGTTCGAATCTCGAGTTTTGCCAAGCGCACTCAGGGTTGACTTTTGTTGGCTTCTTTCAATTTCATTAAAGATTGAATCTTTTTCACTCGTGACTTCTTTCTATGCATTCGTGCCTTTTATTTATTGACTGCCTTTATTTATTCATGCCTTTATTTATTCCTTTATTTATTGATTGCCTTTACATGCTTTATGACCTTGTATGTTATTAGACAACTACTTAGTCCACTTAGTAGAGTCTGGATGATCAATACAAAGATGTCTGTACTTATCTTCCAGATGCTATAGGGCTTTAGGAAATTTCACTTCTTTCCTTCCCTTTCGTGCGGTTTTATTCTGTCATTGAGTTTGAATTATTCTATTCTTGTTCTCTCACAGGTGGTGAGGACACACACGACATCCGCTACATACCAGGAGCCAGAGCCCAGGTCGCAGCCACTATAGGGATAGGGGCAGGGCCGAGGTAGGGGCAGAGGCATAGCTCAGCCTAGAGCACGCGCAACAACATCTATTGCAGAGCCTCAGATCGAGCAGGAAGAAGAGATCCATGTTCATACTGCGCCAGTTGGACCAGCTCATGTCCGATAGGGGTTTATTTCCACTCTCGTACTTCAAGACGCTTTAGTCCACCTAGTCGGCCTTATGGAGAGTGTGACCCATGCCGGAGTATTTCCTATGGCACCAACTATCTCACATGCTGGAGGAGGAGCCCGGACTCCCGCTCCTCAAACATAAAAGTAGATGGCTCATGGATATTAGACTACAGCGGTCCCAGCAGTTGGAGTAGTTCAACCCGTTATTGCTACTCAGCCCATGGAGAGGCCTGTTATGTCATCCGAGGGGCTGAAGAGGGTTGGACAAGTTCACTAAATTATTTCTTTTTCACTTTGGTGGCAGACCTTCTAAGGACCCATAGAATTTCATAGATCATTGTGATGAGGTATGTGCAACATGAGTATTGTGGAGTCCAACGGAGTTGACTTCGCGGTATTTGAGATGCATGGCTCCGCCAAGAGGTGGTGGCAGGAGTATGTTCGGGGAAGACATCATGTTCACCTCCACTCACTTGGGATCAGTTCTCACAGCTATTCTGGAGAAGTTCATTTCTTTTAATCTAGGAGAGGACTAGCAATGTCAGTTTGAGCGCCTCCAGCAGGGTAGCATGACTCTTACCCAGTGCGAGACCAGATTCATGGATTTATCTTACCATCAATATTTTTTATCCTTACTAAGAGGGAGAGGGTGAGGAGGTTTATTGATGGACTTACTTTTGATATCAGGCTACAAATGACCAGAGAGACTGATGATGATATTTCTTTCAATTGAGTTGTCGAGATTGCTAGACGGATAGAGAGGTTTCATAGTCAGGATTAGAGATGTGGCTTATGAGAAGAGGCCTCGTCATTTCGGTGGTTTCAGTGGTACCTCATATGGAAGCTGGGGTTCTTTTGGTAGAGGCCATCCTATCAGGCCAGTTCAATCAGCACTTGAGGCATCACATGGTGCTTCGAGCAATCGTGGTTCTTATGGGTCTCATCTTGAGTAGCTAGCTTACAGTGCACTCCAGCTCCCATCAGTACACCATCGATTCAGAGCTATCACAATGGTTATTCGAGTTGTCAGGGTCAATTCCAGATTCAACAGCCACATAGCCGAGATAGTTCTTTGAGTGTAGAGGGTCAGGTCATATCAGGAGCTATTGTCCCATAATTCAGAGCAGTGTGCCACAACAGGGTTCTTGTGCCATAGTTTTGAGTGTAAAATTTCTTGTTTAAGATAATGCCCGAATAGGTCCCCGAGTTGTTATAACTGTAGAAATCCTTAAAACGGACCTATTTTGAATAAAAGCACCCCGAAAGTTGAAAGATGTAATTTTCCAGAAGTTGGGCGTTATGCGACGCGCTATGCGATCTCATAACGGGTATGCGGACCGCATAATGGTCGCATACCTGGGCAGGCCACTGCCCAAATTGAGGACAACTATGCGGTCCAGAATGCGATCGCATTCTGGTTATGCGGACCGCATAGTTGTCGCATTCTTGCCCATTAGTTTTTGGTGAGGGAGGTTATGCGACTCACTATGCGATCACATAACGTGTATGCGGACCGCATAGTGGTCGCATACCTGCACAGTGTGTTTTTAAAGTTTGGCCCATCTTGAGGTCCATTATGCGACCGGTCTACGGACCGCATGTCAGGAATGCGATCGCATTCCTGACCACATTCCTGTGTCGGGCTCCTAATTTTTTTATTTTAAAACCCGACCCCCAGTTCATTAAAACACCCCACCCCTTCATTTTAACAAGTTTTCTAAACAAAATAGAGAGAAGGAAAGGAGAGTTCTTGAGAGAGAAAGTGGTTCTTCCATCAAGTTGATTTTCAAAGTCCCTCAGGCCTGATATTTCGAGTAATCGTCTTCCTTATTCTAGCAGGTAAGGGTTCCCAACCCTTTTTCCATTAATTTTCTGGTTTTAAACAAAGGGAGGATTAGCATGGATTGATTCTTGAAAATATTAACTAAGACCTTGCATGCATGTTTAATAATGGTGTTAATCTAGTAAGAGGGAGTGGGTTGGGGTAAATTTCACAAAGACGGGGTTGGTAATCTAATGGGGTCACATAGTGTTCGGCAAAATGCTTAAGAGAGTCCGAATTGTATGCATGATTTCCAATTCTGAGTTGAATATGTTTAATTGTGAACTAGATTGACGGTACTAGTCGGTTCGGTGATTTGTGAGTAAAAGTTAAAAAGGGATTTTGACTCCAGGTATGTATGGCTAACTTTAACCTTTGTAGAATCCCCTTATTGTGACGAGCACACGTTATGTTTACCTTGTATGAAAATATGTGAACTGATTGTCTTAGTGATTGCCACACTACTGTGTTACATGAGATTGTGAAAGGTGATTGATGTGACCACTTTATTATGTGCAAAGCTTGTAAATGCTTGAGGGTGTTGACATGAAAGCATGTGTTAGCGAATGAAAGAATGTTAATGTGCCCAAATGTGGGAATGTATTACTGCCTAATGGGAATCATTGTGCCTTGAGCCCAAATAAACGAGTTGTTGATATGAATTGTGTTCCTTGAAATGATATTCTTGTGATGTAATTGTTTGGGATTGTTGTTATGAAATATGATTTGTCAGGTGGGATCAGGTTGCGCGCCGCAACACGAAGTAATAAGGTGTGGGTTGTGGTGATAAGGATGGCCGAGGTAATAAGGGTGGCCGAGGTAATAAGGGTGGAATGTGATCATTATCACTATAGAAATGAAAAATCGATGAAATTCTTGATTATGGTGGTGTTGGAAAGGAAAAAGGGGGAATTGTGAGACTTGTTGATTTTGGTTGTTTCTTTCCATGCGCAATGGTTGTTGGTTCTATTACTGTCTCTTATATGTGTATTGTTGATTGTACTTGGGATAAAGTTTGTTCATACATACTAGTACTATTCCACAGTACTAACGTCCCTTTTGCCGGGGGCGCTACATCTTTTATATGGATGTAGGTGGTTCCATAGCAGGTAGCTCAGCCCGCCGTTAGTGGTACCTCCTCTTCATCTCTGCAGCAGTTGTGGTGAGCCCCTCTTCTCCTCGGGGCCGTGTGTGGATCATACCACCCTCTTTTGTTTATGTTGTAAAGGTATAGCCGGGGCCTTGTTACCGGCAAGTTATGTAAAATCCCTAGTATTCGTAGAGGCTCCGTAGACATGATGTGGGTGTATATATGTATTTTTGGGTAGTAACAGTACGTACACGAAACCGTGGATCATGTTGGAAAGTTATGAATGTATTATGTATGTTTGGATATCAACCGTTGAAATGCTAAAAGAGGAAACAAATGGAGACATGTTGTAAAATGTACTTTGAAACTAAAATCGGCTAACTCACGCGAAATAATGCATGTTATGAACGCGGGGTAATACGTTGGGCAGGAAAGGCAATCTAGGTCCGCTTTACTGGGTTCACCCGGTTAGGCGCCGGTCTCGTGCCTCGATTTTGGGGCGTGACAAAGGAATTGTAGCACAATAAAGTGCCAAAGCTTGATTTTCAGTAGGCATTTTCACGTGCTTTGGGGACTTTGAGGTAAGATATTGTCACGACCCAAAAATTACAACCAAGGAGTCATGGTGTAACGACCCGATAGGTGGATTTGAGTACTAGCCTTTATTTTTGTGTTTTGAGACCTCTATTAGCTTTATTTGATATTTCTTGATTTACGTGCATTATCCGTGTCGCTTTCCGGAAAGTTTTATGCAAAAAATTGAAGAAAATATGATTATTGGCATAAAATAGGACTTGAGGTGACCACTGTCAACATTCTTTGTAAACGATCTCTAATCGGTATTTTGACGATTCCAGTAGGGTTGTATGATGTGTTTGGACTTGCACGCATGTTTGGTTGGGATTCGGGGTCACTCGATACCATTTCGGTGTATTATGTGAAAGATTGGGAAAAATGAGTCTTCAGGTTGTAATATTGAGTTTTGACGATCGATTCTTGTGATTTGACGTTATTTTGATGATTTGAGGTAGCTAGCAAGTTTATATGATGGTATTACACTTGTGTGCATGTTCGGTTTAGAGCCCGAGGGGCTCAGGTGCAGAGTCATCTGATGCTCATCACAAGTATTGTTCCGGTTTGTGATAGAGATGCCTTAGTTTTAGTTGATCTGCGTTTCATTTAATCATAAGTGAAAATTACTAACCCTAGAAGTTGGAGTAAAAATCTTCTAAAAATATCTCCTCAACTCATGGTCTAGGTCACAAAAATGGTGAAAAATAGCTGAATCCCGATTGTCTACCCTTTTTACACTTGGACGTTAGTTGTTCTTCACATTCACGATATATCTCCCGTGTTCGTGAAGGACAATGGTCACCTGACCACCGTGTTTGCAATGGCTGCTTTGCATTCGCGAAGGTCATTTCCACCCAAGCCTCTACATTCCCATCCCCACTATCACGTTCGCAATAAAGAAAATCCACCCAGCCCCAAAATGCACGAAAGCCTATGCATTCGCGAACTAGACATCGCGTTCGCGAAGGCCATCTCCCCCCAGGCCATTGCGTTAGCGATCAACCCTCCGCTTTTGTGAAGTTTAAATTTCCCCAATCCCAAATTTCCCTTCGCAAATGCGAGGTAAGCTTCCCGTTCGCGATACTCAGTGGACCATCAACAGAATAACTGTTGCGATTTGTGCAAAAATGACCAAAAAACACCATGAAACTCACCTGATCCCCCCATGCCCCAATCCCAACAAGTATATAAACCTTACACAAACTCGTTCAAAATCTTAAAATATCAAAATAACATCGGAAAACAAGAATTAAGCATCATAACTCAAGGATTTTCAAATGTTCATAACTCAAGTTTCCAACTTTCTACTATAAGCGTGAAACGGTCTCGGATCATCCGGAACCCCATCCAATCATATGTAAAGTATAAAATCATCATACAAACCTACTGGAATCGTCAAACATCGATTTGCGGTCGTTTATCAATGATATTGACAGTGATCAACTCCAACATCATCAGCTCTAGAATCAAGATTTCTTTATCGAAGCACATCTAAACTTTCTGAAAATCGAAATGAAACATACACACAAGTCATAAATCATCAAATGAAGATATTCAGGGTCTCAAACCACAAAACAAAAAGCTAAAACTCAAAACGACCTATCGGATTGTTAGATTCTCCCATCTAAAGAAACCTTCGCCCTCAAACAAACATAGGAATATAGTTGAACTATCCAAAAAAATGTGGATATCTACTCCTTATATTGGACTTGGATTTTTAAGTAGCCTCCTAAGTCGACTTCCCTTTCTAAAGCACTTTCACGGAAGGAATTTACTTAGATCTCAACTTTCGAACTTGCCTATCTATAATATCCACCGTCTCTTCTTCATAAGTCAAATTCTCATCAAGATGCACTGTGAAGTCCAATACAAGCAACTTGTGTTTTTGATACTTCCGGAGCATAGAAACATGAAATAACATATGAAATCCCAAAATTCTAGGAGGCAAATCAAGCCTATAAGAAACCTTCCCAATTCGCTATAACACCTTAAACGAGCCAATAAATCTCAAGCTCAACTTTCCGTTCTTCCCAATTTTGATCACACCATTCATAGGTAAAACTTTCAAAAGTATCTTCTTGCCTCCATAAAAGCCACTTCGCAAACTTCTTGCCTGCATAACTCTTCTTCCTGCTCCGCGTTGTCCGAAGATGATCCTGAATTAACTTTACTTATCCAAGGAATCACTAACCAATTTTGTACCCAACATCATATCCTCACCAGAATCAAACCAGCCAATAGGATAATGGCACCACCTACCATATAAAGCCTTGTACGATGCCATTTGAAAGCTAAATTGGTACATGTTATTGTAGGCAAACTCCACCACTTGTAGAAACTGGTTCCAATGGCCTCCAAAATCAATAATACAGACCCTCGGCATATACTCTAGGATCCGAATAGTCTGCTCTGACTGCCCATTTATCTGCG
The DNA here is from genome assembly GCA_005239495.1 of Nicotiana undulata. Taxonomy (NCBI): domain Eukaryota; kingdom Viridiplantae; phylum Streptophyta; class Magnoliopsida; order Solanales; family Solanaceae; genus Nicotiana; species Nicotiana undulata. The sequence goes on from ML277790.1 coordinate 61,654, forward strand.
GGTGAAATGTAGTGATGAGCTCCACCTGCATGCCAAACTCTCACCGAACAACTCTATAAAAGTGCAATGCAAACTGAGTGCCACAGTCTGAAATGATAGAAATGGGTACACCGTTCAAGCAAACCATCTCTCTAATGTAGATCTGAGCCAACCTGTCTAAAGAGTAAGCGGTCATCACCGGAATAAAATGCACAGAATTAGTCAGTTGTCCACAATGACCCAAGTGGCATCAAATTTCTTCAAAGTCTTTGGTAATCCTACCATAAAGTCCATAATAGTATACTCCCACTTCCACTCCTGCATAACCAACCACTAAGTCAAACTACATGGTTTCTGGTATTCATACTTCACCTACTGGCAGTTCAAACACCATGAAACATACATAACAATCTCCTTCTTCATCTTCCGCCACTAGTAATGTTGTTTCAAGTCACTATACATCTTTGTGACACCTGGATGAATAGAGTACCTCGAACTGTGAGCTTCCTTAAGAATCAATTCTCTCAAGCCATATACATTGGGGACACAAATTCGACCATAAAGTCGCATAATACCATCATCTCCAATAACTACCTTCTATGCACCACCACGTTGCACTATGTCCTTCAACACCAACAAGTGAGGATCATCAAACCGACGAGCCTTGATGCACTCCAACAAAGACGATTGAGCAGCAATACAAGCAAGAACTCTACTTGGCATAAAAATATCCAATCTCTCAAATCTGTTAGTTAAAGCCTGAACATCCATAGCCAATGGTCTCTCATTAGATGGAATAAATTCCAAATTACACATGATATCTACCTTTCTACTCAAGGCATCAACTACCATTTTAGCCTTTCCCCGAATGATACAAGATAGTGATATCATGGTCTTTTAACAACTCCAATCACCTCTGGTGCCAAATTCAAATCCTTCTGCTTGAATAAGTGTGGGAGACTATGATGATCGATATAAACCTAACATGACACACCATTCAAGTAGTGCCTCCAAATCTTGAGAGCGTGCACAATAGTTGCCAACTCCAAATCATGAACAAAGTTATTCTTCTTATGAGTCTTCAATTGCCGAGATGCGTAGGCAGTCACCCTACCATCTTGCATCAATACCGTGCTAAGTCTAGTACGTAAAGCATCACAATACACAATATAAGCTCTGAACTTGTGTGTAACACCAACACTGGAGCCGGAGTCAAAGCAACCTTTAGCTTCTGATAGCTCTCTCACACCCATTAGACCATCTGAAAGGAATACCATTCTGAGTCAACTTGGTCAATGGTGCTGCAATAAATTAGAATGCCTCAACAAAGCTACAATAGTAGCCTGCCAAACCTAAGAAACTCTGAATATCTCTAAATGAAGTAGGTCTAGGCCAATTCAAAACTGCCTCAATATTCTTAGGATCAACTTTGATACCATCACTAGACACAACATGACCTAATAATACAACTCAGTCCAACCAATACTCATGCTTCAAAAATTTGGCATAAAGTTGATGATCCTTCAAAGTCTAAAGTACTACTCTCAAGTGCTTCTCATGCTCCTCCATATTACGGGAGTAAACAAGATATAATCAATGAATACAATCACAAAGAAATCCAAATAAGGCTTAAACACCCTGTTCATCAAATTCATGAAAGCTTCTGGGGCATGAGTCAACCCAAATGACATCACCAAGAACTCATAATGAGCATAACGAGTCTAAAAGTTGTCTTAGGGACATCCAAATCCCTAATATTCACTTGATGATAGCCATATCTCAAATCAATCTTGGAGAATATCTGAGCACCCTGAAGCTGATCAAACAAATTGTAATTACGAGGCAATAGATACATGTTCTTGATAGTAACCTTATTCAACTACCGATAATCCATGAACATCCTCATAGAATCATCATTCTTCTTGATAAACAACACCGGTGAACCCCAAGGAGAAATACTCGGTCAAACCCCTTATCAAGCAAATACAATATGGTGGAATAGAAATGGGCAAAGTGCCCGAAACCAATTCAATACAAAAGTTAATATCCTTATCGGGTGGAATACCCAATAAATCTACAAGAAATACCTAAAAACTCCCTCACAACAGGTACTGAATCCATTGAAGGACCTCCATGGATTTTTGAATGTAAGTCAAACATGCTAAACACCCATTCTCAACCAAATGTTGAGCCTTCAAGAATAAAATTACCATACTTGTAGAATGGCCAAAGGTCTCTCTCCACTCTAGTATAGGAAACCCTGACATAGCTAAAGTCACAGTCTAGCTGTGAAATTCCAAAAAAGCATGGTATGGAGACAACCAATCCATCCCAAGAATAACCTCAAAATTCACCATATCTAACGATAAGAGATAATCCATGGTATCAAAAACATTAATAGTCAAAACACAAGACATGTACACTCGATCAACTACTATAGAATCCCCAATAGTATAGACACAAAAACATGAATATCAAGAGAATAATATGGAATACTCAAGTGTGATGTAAAATATGAGGACCCTTATGAATAAGTAGAACTTGGATCAAACAATACCAAAGAATCTTTATGACAGACTAAGATAATACTTGTGATGACTTCATCAAATGACTATACCTTAGGCCAACCTAGAAATGCATAGCAATGGGGCTGAGCTCCACCAACCTGTCCTCTTCCTTTAAGAAGGACTCTATCTGGATGACCTCCATCTCTAGCTAGCTGACCCCTAACCCTAGCTGGTTGGGCAGTGGGTGTACTAAAAGGTGCTGGAATCATGGCACGAGTACCCTCTTGTGGCAGACCACTTTGCAACCTGGGGAAAAACCTCTTTATGTTTCCCGTATCACCACACTCATAACAACCCACCTACTAATGTGGTTGCTGAATCTAAAACTGTCCTTGACGACTCTAATGACCACCATAGAAACTTTGTATTAGAGGTGCACTGGATGATGACTACCCTAGGCAGGAACCATAAGTATCGTGGATGCCTGATGTACCATGAGAAGCTTGGACTATTGACTGTACTAGTCTATTAGCATGACCTCTACCTTAATGACTTCTTCCTTCAAACGAGGAACCAGTGAAACCACCAAAATAACGAGTCCTCTTATCACTCATTGCCTATCTCCCCTTGCCATGAATGCACTCAATACTCCTAGAAATCATCACTACCTGAGTGAATGAAGTCTTAGTCTCGACCTCTTTAGTCATCTAGAGTCTGATTATTGAAAATTAATATGTTGGCCCAAGTGAAGTTCTATTTTGAAGATTGACAAAGGAAGCTCATGCATGAACTAGGTACATCCCAGTGTACACAGACACATGAAGATTCAAGCATAAGGGATGCACGTGAAGAATATAAGATTAACTTGATACATCTGATATCTCCCGATCGAAAAGGTTGCATAATTGATAAGGAGAAGGACTCCTTACTCAAAGAGAACACTATCCAAGATAAGGGAGGAGTTAGAAGTTGAGAACAACTAGAACTCTTCCACCAAGGAAGAGTAGTATTATAAGTCTAGTTGTTTCTTGATTTCCTAACTCTATGTATGCTGAAGAAAACCAATGAAGGATGCTACAAGTGTGGGAAGACTGATCATCACATCAAGAAGCGCCCTCAATAGGAAATTGAATAAAAGAAAGAAAGATTTGAACGAAGGAACAGGAAGAACGAACAAGTTCAACCCAAGAAAAATAAAGGATCAACCAAGGCTATGGTCGCTGCTTGGGGAGAAGGCTCATATAAAAGCTCAGATGATGATGATGGGGATGAACAAGCACTTATGGCCATTGGAAAATCTGATGAGGAAACTAAGGTAAGATGTAAAGACCCGTAAAATCCTAAACCAAAACAACGCCCGATGAGATCCTTATATCGTTATATCTATAGAAATTCGAACCTTTAGGATTGAAAAGTACCCTGCGGACTTAAAGGAAAATTTTCGTGAAAGAATGCAGATCTGCGGTCCACTATGCGGTCGCATATCAGGTATGCAGACCGCATAATGGCCGCATAGCTGGACAACCTGCTGTCCATTTTGAGGGCAACTGTGCAGCCCAAAATGCGATCGCATTTTGGGTATGCGGGCTGCATATTTCGTTGCATATTTGCGTTTGAGTTTTGCGGAAGGAGTTATGTGGTGCACTATGCGATCGCATAACAGGTATGCGGACCACATAGTTGTCGCATACCTGGGAAGTTTCCTCTTTCTTTTCCGCCCAGTTGAGAATAGTTATGCGGCAGGTTTGCGGACCACATAACCAAAATGTGATCGCATTTAGGACCGCAAACCTGCGTCGGGGCACCCATTTTCTAATTTTTAAAACCCGACCCCAGACTTATATAACACCTATCCCCCATCTTTTAGCCATTTTTCTGATAATTTAGAGTGAGAAGACAGTGGGTTCTAGGGAGAGAAGGTCCCAACTCCCTCCAAATTGATCCTCCATCACCACTCAAGCTTGGAATTAATCAAGAAGGATGCCAATTTTTTCCCTCTAAGAGGTAAGCTTCCACCCCACCAACCTTAATTTCCAGATTTTAGTTAAAAGGGACCATGGGTAGGTTAGTTCAGGAGAATGTGGATGGAAACCGTACTTGCATGTAATCAAGTAACCCTAATCTAGTAAAGGGAAATAAGTTAGAGTAATCTTTCACTAAAAATGGGACCATGCAATCTCGATGAGCACCTAACGTTTGATAAAATGCTCAAGTAAGCTCAAGTCGTGATCATTATTCCTAATTATGGGTTCAATTGTGCTACATTGTGAATTAGATTGAAGGTGCTAAAAAGGGCCCGATGGATTGTGGTAGAAATTAAGGAAAAATCCCAAATCGAGGTATGTATGGCTAACTCTAATCTTCATAGAATAAAACCGTTGGTGCTAAAAGATATGGTATGAATTCCGTTGTTGATTCTCTAAAGAGTAGATGGGTTCTATGTGTTAAGTGGAGAAATTATTGCTTTCATGCTATTCTATGTTACTACCATGTCGTTATGCTATTTGAAAGTATGAATTGTGATCACCATGTTCTTTATTTTGCTATGTGTACGATTCCTCTCATGTGATGGTTTTAGTTAATGTGAAAGGTGAGTTTATGATATGGTTGAAGAAAGGAATGTAACGTAAAGGGGTTAAATATGCCCAAGTGCCAAGAACTATATAATTAATGATGAGAAGAGATGTGAACTAAGGGATTAAATTAATATGGTATGTCCCATAGTGATGATAGCTTAGTCGATCGGGCCGAGATCGGACTCCATGTTGTATACATGGTGGTAATCGCATCGAGAGTATGATATTGGTAATGTCTCACTATTTTCAAGTGAGACGGCTTAGCCGGTCTGGCCGAGACCAGACTCCGTGTGATAACGTCACGATGGTGATTATGAAACTATGATGTTGTAATATCTCACTTGGGATGGCCTAGCCGATCGGGCAGAGACCGGACTCTGTGTGAGAACTACACAGTGGTATATAAAAAAATTATGGAACTTGTCTTTAAAGAACTATTATCCAAAAGATGGAAAAACGGGATAAGAAACCATGGTGACTCTTGTTGTGTTTTCCCCTATTTCTGTGGATTGTTATTTGATGTCTATAATTGTATTATTACATGTTCGATGCTTAATCTATCTAGAGTAGAGTTTGTTCATACATTCTAGTACTATTCAATGGTACTAATGTCCCTTTTGCCGGGGGCGCTACATTTTCTTATAGATGTAGGTGGTTCTATAGATGGTAGCATCGATCGTCGATAGTGGTGCCCTCTCCTCCTCCTTTCGGTAGTCCTGGTGAGCCCCATCTCCTTCCGGGTCCGTGTGTAGATATATGTTTTTCTCTTTTGTACATGTTGTTCTATTTTGAGGTATGGCCGGTCCTTGTCGCCGGCAGGACTATGTTCATCTTCCGTACTTTTAGAGGCTCCGTAGACACTTATGTGGGTCGTGTATGTTTTTGGGTAGTGGTTGGTGTAACTCATAACTGTGATCCCATATCTTAACTATTGTAATTAGTATGTATGTTTTTAGGAGACCCAAATGTTGGTATCGGTACATAAGAAAGAAAGGGTTAGTATCATTAATGTATGAATTTGATTTGTCACCTGCTAACTCAGCAAACAATGTTGTGCCATAATCTCGGGAAGTAAATGAGTCAGATAGGAAAGTCTAACCAGGCTTGCTTGACTGGGTTCACTCGGTTAAGTTCCGGTCGTGTCCCCCAGGTTTGGGGCGTGACAAACTTGGTATCAGAGCCTAAGGTTTTAAAGTGTCCTAGGATGTTTCGGAGCCGTGTCTAGTAGAGCCCTTCTTATCGGTGTGTTGTCGACCACATCTATAATTAGGGGGCTGATTGGGAATTTAGGAATACTACCTTTCATTGTTATTCTTTATCGTGCGATGGGGTGAAAAGTGAGGATCACTCTCTCTAACTCGTGCATTGTTTTAACTTTCAGTAAATGGCACCCAGGAAGAAATCGCGACTAGGGCAACTGGCCAATGACACCCCAGGGGTGGCCATGAACTCCCAATTGAATGATACGGGTGAGAATAATTCCCCGACTGTGAATCTTCCTGACTCCTCTGCTCCAGACGAGACCATCCCAGTTCCTACTCCAGCAGAGGGTGCCACAATCCCTCCCGCTGATATCCCTGATCCTCATCCAGCCCCAGTTTCCAGTCCCGGTATTTCTGACGGGGATCTTAGGGGAGCTATCCAGATGCTGACTCAGTTGGTGGCTTCTCAAGCCCAAAGGTCCAATGTTTCCCCCACATCCTCTAGCGGGCAAGGAGATTTTTCCAGTTCTAGGGTTAACAGGTTCCTTCAGTTAGCCCCTCCATAGTTCACAGGTACCGACCCCGAGGCGGACCCTCAGGAATTTATTGATGAGATGAACAAGACCCTCCGAGTTATGCGTGCAACTGAAACGGAGGGAGTAGAGTTGGCCTTATCTTCGTCTGAAAGGGGAGGCATATTCTTTGTTTGAGATGTAGGAGGATTCCTGCGAGGAGGGGAGCCCTCCGGCGAGGTGGAGTGAGTTTATAGATGCCTTCATAGACCATTTCTTGCCCGCCGAGACTAGGGCAGCTCGTGCTTCAGAGATTGAGGTCCTCAAACAAGGTAGTAGGAGTGTGTGGGAGTACCATATGGAGTTTGTGCGCCTGTCCAAGTATGATGTTCATATGATGCCGACTATGGAGGCTAGAGTCCGTCGGTTTGTGCAAGGCCTTGGTCCCTTAGTTATCAATGAAGCTGCCACAACTGCTCAACATTCTGACATGAATTATGGGAAACTCGTGGGATTCGCCCAGGCTATAGAGGCTCAAAAGTTGAAGCCAGGGATGGATCGAGAAGGTGGTAGTAGATCCCAGTCAGCAGGCAACCTTGGGGGTTCATTCGGAGGTAGGAAACCAGCTCCTCGGGAAGGGTCGTCAAGGACATCTCAGTCGCATGTTCAGTCTTCAGCCAGTGCCCCACCATCAGGGCATCATTATCAGCAGGGAGGTCGCTTTGGGCCCAGTTCAAGTAGCATGAGGTTCCACCAACAGGGTCGATCAGGAGGGAGATTCCAGCAGCGGCATAAGGCCTCATGCCCTAGGTGTGTGAAGTTTCATACGGGGCCTTGTTACATGGACATGCCAGTATGTTACGGATGTGGGATGAGAGGACATATTCAGAGGGACTGTTGTGCGTCTAGCCCGGGCACAGGTAGGGGCACCGCCCATCCATCCAGTTCTTCAGCTGCTACATCCTTAGCACGCCCTCCATCCTGAGGCCCTCCAGCACCAGCATGGCGTGGTACAGCTAGGGGTGGTGCACGGGGTCCGGGAGGACCCAGCCGATTCTATGTCCCGAGTGGTCGCCAGAGTGCATAGGCTTCTCCAGATGTCGTCACAGGTATTTTGACTTTTCAATCCCATGATGTGTATGCTCGTATTGATCCCGGATCTTCTTTATCATATGTTTCTTCAAGCTTTGGGATAGAACCAGAACAACTTCATGAGCCATTCTCACTATATACTCCGGTTGGTGGGTCTATTACGGCCGCACGTGTCTATAGGAGTTGTGTTGTCACGGTGTGTGGTCGGAACACCACGACCGATCTTATTAAGCTAGGAATGATTGATTTTGATGTAATAATGGGAATATATTGGCTTTATTCATGCTTTGCCAAACTCGACTACCGAACCAGAATCATGAGGCTCGAGTTTCCTAATGAGCCAGCTATTGAGTGGGAGGGGAATAATATTATGCCGAGAGGTAGGTTTATTTCCTACCTTAAGGCCTCGAAGATGATCAGAAAAGGGTGTATCTACCATTTGGTCCGAGTTGCAGACACCACCTCTGAGGTTCCTGCTCTCGAGTCTATGCCTACTGTGAATGAGTTCCTTGATGTCTTTCCGGATGAGCTCCCTGGGATCCCTCCAGACAGGGAGATTGATTTTGGGATTGATGTATTGCCAGGCACGCAACCAATATCTATTCCACCCTACAGGATGGAACCGGCAGAATTGAAGGAGTTGAAGGAGCAACTAAAGGATCTTCTAGAAAAGGGTTTCATTCGGCCAAGTGTGTTGCCTTGGGGTGCACCAGTTCTTTTTGTCAGAAAGAAGGATGGGTCACTGCGAATGTGTATTGGCTATCGGCAGCTCAACAAGGTTACAATAAAAAAAGAAGTACCCATTGCCTCGGATAAATAATTTGTTCTATCAATTGCAAGGTGCTAGGTTCTTCTCAAAAATTGATTTGCGGTCCGGGTATCATCAACTAAAAATAAGGGAGTAGAGATATTCCTAAAACAACTTTCAGAACGAGATATGGGCACTTTGAATTCTTGGTGATGTCTTTTGGACTAACCAACAACTTTCATGGACCTTATGAATCGGGTCTTCAAGCCATTTCTTGACTCCTTTGTAATAGTCTTCATTGATGATATCCTTCTATATTCACGAAGTCAAGAAGATCATGCTAATCACCTCAAGGCAGTTCTACAGACTCTTCATCAGCAACAGTTATATGCAAAGTTCTCGAAATGCAAATTTTGGCTTGAATCAGTTACCTTTTTGGGCCATGTTGTCTCCAAGGAAGGGATTCGAGTCGATCCCCATAAGATCGCAGCTGTAAAGGATTGGCCTAGACCTACAACCCTGACATAGATTCGCAGTTTCTTGGGTTTAACTGGATATAATAGGAGGTTTGTGGAAGGATTCTCTACTCTCGCCTCCCCATTGACAAAACTGACACAGTAAGCGGTCAAGTTCCAGTGGTCTGATGCTTGTGAAAAGAGTTTCCAGGAGCTGAAATCGAGATTAACTTCGGCGCCGGTGTTGACCTTGCTAGAGGGTACATAGGGGTTTGTGGTGTATTATGATGCTTCAAGGGTTGGTCTTGGGTGTGTGTTGATGCAATGTGGTAAGGTTATAGCATATGCTTCAAGGCTGCTTAAGAATCACGAAAAGAATTATCTGATGCATGACTTGGAGCTTGCAGCAGTTGTGTTTGCATTAAAAATATGGCGGCACTATCTGTATGGGGTCCATGTGGACGTGTTTACAGACCACAAGAGTCTCTAATATCTATTCAAGCAGAAGTAATTAAACTTGAGGCAAAATAGGTGGTTGGAGTTGCTTAAAGATTATGATATGGATATCTTATATCATCCAGGGAAAGCTAATGTGGTGGCGGACGCTCTTAGTCGAAAATCCATGGGTAGCTTGGCTCACTTAGAGGCGGGTTAGAGGCCCTTGGCACGAGAAGTTCACCAGTTGGCCAGCCTGGGGGTTTGTCTTACGGCCTCTGATGAAGGGGACGTTATAGTACGTAACAAAGCAGAATCATCGCTTGTGGAGAAGTCAAGGAAAAGCATTACAATGATCTAATGTTGGCGCGGCTAAAGGAGGAAATTCTTAATCATAGGACCACAACTTTTTCGCTCGGCAAAAATGACGGTGTCTTGCGATGCCAAGAGAGATTATGTGTCCCAGATGTGGATGAACTTCGGGAAAGGATAATGGTAGAGGCTCATAATTCTAGATATTCTATACACCTCGGTTCTACAAAAATGTATCACGACCTTAAGGAAGTTTATTGGTGGAATAGCATGAAGAGGGGTGTGGGAGACTTTGTGGCTATGTGTCCAAACTGTCAGCAAGTAAAAGCCGAACATCAAAAGCCCGGTGGGTTGGCGCAACTTATAGAAATACCAATGTGGAAGTGGGAGATGATCAATATGGATTTTGTGGTAGGTTTACCCCGCACTCCGCGCAAGTTTGACTCAATTTGGGTAATAGTGGATCGGCTCACGAAGTCAGCACATTTCTTGCCAGTTAAGTCCACCGACATTGCAGAACAATATGCTCAGTTGTATATCAAGGAAATAGTCAGGCTCCATTGCACTCCAGTTTCCATTATCTCGGATAGAGGGGCCCAATTCACAGCAAAATTTTGGAAGAAATTTCAGCAAGGTTTGGGAACGCAGGTAAATCTCAACACATCTTTCCACCCGCAGACTAACGGACAAGCAGAGCTGACCATCCAAACGCTTGAGGAGATGTTACAAGCTTGTGTGCTTGATTTTAAAGGTAGCTGGGATGATCATTTTCCACTTATAGAATTTGCTTATAACAACATCTTCCATGTTAGTATTCAGATGGCACCATTTGAGGCTTTGTACGGTAGAAGATGTGGATCGTCGATTGGGTGGTTCGAGGTTGGAGAGGCCAAACTATTGGAACCAAATCTCATGCATCAAGCTATGGAGAAGGTTAGAATCATAAAGTAACGGTTAGAAACTGCTCAGAGCCATCAAAAACCCTATTCGGACGTTCGTCGCAGGGATTTGGAGTTCCAAGAAGATGATTGGGTGTTCTTGAAAGTATCTCCCATGAAGGGGGTAATGCGGTTTGGGAAAAAGGGGGAATTGAGTCCGAGGTATGTGGGGCCATATAGAATCACTCAAAGGATAGGAAAGGTGGCGTATCGACTGGAGCTTCCCCCTGAAATGTCATTAGTACACACAGTGTTTCACGTGTCTATGTTGAAGAAAGTGGTTGGAGACCCGTCTGCCATCGTGCCGGTTGAAAGTGTTGAGATTAATGAAGAACTGTCATATGAAGAGGTTCCGGTTTCTATTCTCGATAGGCAGGTCCGTAAGTTGAGAAACAAGGAAATTGCATCGGTTAAAGTATTATGGCAAAATCAACAAGTCGAGGAAGCTACTTGGGAAGCTGAAAATGAAATGAAAAAGAAGTACCCTCATTTTTTTGAATAAGTCAGGTAATAGTCTAGGAAGTTGTCATCTCTAAAGAATTGTATTGCTTGTCAAAATTGCGTAAAGCCACCCCACTTCCCTAGTCATCCGCCCTCTTATAACCCCTTTATATGTGTTGTACTTGTGTTATATGGTGTTGACTGATTATGTGAAGTTCTTTGAAATGTGTTTCGGGGGCTCTCTGACAGGTGGATAGGCCTAATTACAAAGGAAACTCTGGCGAAATCTTTAGAAAAATTGGGAGTTAATTAAATTTGGGGGTTGGCATATAGTGTATTCAAACCCAAGTGATTCCCTCGATCCTTATTCGAGGACGAATGATCTTAAAAGGGGGAGGATGTAAAGATCCGTAAAATCCTAAACCAAAATGACGCCCGATTAGATCCCTATATCGTTATATCTATAGAAATTCGGACCTTTAGGATTGAAAAGTACCCTGCGGACTTAGAGGAAAATTTTCGTAAAAGAATGCAGATCTGCAGTCCACTATGCGGTCGCATATCAGGTATGCGGACCGCATAATGGCCGCATAGTTGGACAACCTGCTGTCCATTTTGAGGGCAACTGTGCGGCCCAAAATACGATCGCATTTTGGGTATGCGAGCCGCATAGTTCGTTGCATATTTGGGTTTGAGTTTTGCGGAGGGATATGCGGTGCACTATGCGATCGCATAACAGGTATGCGGACCGCATGGTTTTCGCATACCTGGGCAGTTTCCTCTTTCTTTTCCGCCTAGTTGAGACTAGTTATGCGGCAGGTTTGCGGACCACATAACCGAAATTCGATCGCATTTAGGACCGCAAACCTGCGCCGGGGCACCCATTTTCTAATTTTTAAAACCCAACCCCAGACTTATATAACTCCCATCCCCCATCTTTTAGCCATTTTTCTGATAATTTAGAGTGAGAAGAGAGTGGGTTCTAGAGAGAGAAGGTCCCAACTCCCTCCAAATTGATCCTCCATCACCACTCAAGCTTGGAATAATCAAGAAGGACACCAATTTCTTCCCTCTAAGAGGTAAGCTTCTACCCCACCAACCTTAATTCCAGATTTTAGTTAAAAGGGACCATGGGTAGGTTAGTTAAAGGGAATGGGGATGGAAACCGTACTTTCATGTAATCAAGTAACCCTAATCTAGTAAAGGGAAATAAGTTAGAGTAATCTTTCACTAAAAATGGGACCATGCAATCTTGATGAGCACCTAATGTTTGATACAATGCTCAAGTAAGCTCAAGCCGTTATCATTATTCCTAATTATGGGTTCAATTGTGCTACATTTTGAATTAGATTGAAGGTGATAAAAAGGGTCCGGTGGATTGTGGTAGAAATTAAGGAAAAATCCCAAATCGAGGTATGTATGGCTAACTCTAATCTTTATAGAATAAAACCGTTTGTGCTAAAATATACGGTATGAATTCCTTTGTTGATTCTCTAAAGAGAAGATGGGTTCTATGTGTTAAGTGGAGAAATTATTGCTTTTATGCTATTCTATGTTACTACCATGTCGTTATGCTATTTGAAAGTATGAATTGTGATCACCATGTTCTTTCTTTTGCTATGTGTACGACTCCTCTCATGTTATGGTTTTAGTTAATGTGAAAGGTGAGTTTATGATATGGTTGAAGAGAGGAATGTTACGTAAAGGGGTTAAGTATGCCCAAGTGCCAAGAACTATATAATGAATGATGAGAAGAGATATGAACTAAAGGATTAAATCAATGTGGTATGTCCCATAGTGATGATAGCTTAGCTGATCGGGCCGAGACCGGACTCCGTGTGATAACGTCACGGTGGTGATTATTAAACTATGATGCTGTAATATCTCACTTGGGATGGCCTAGCCGGTCGGGCAGAGACCGGACTCCATGTGAGAACGACATGTTGGTATATAAAAAAATTGTGGATCTTGTCTTTAAAGAACTACTATCCAAAAGATGGCAAAACAGGATAAGAAACCATGGTGACTCCTGTTGTGTTTTCCCCTATTTCTGTGGATTGTTATTTGATGTCTCTAATTGTATTATTACATGTTTGATGCTTAATCTATATAGAGTAGAGTTTTTTCATACATGCTAGTACTATTCAATGGTACTAACGTCCCTTTTGCCAGGGGCGCTACATCTTCTTATGGATGTCGGTGGTTCTGTAGCTGGTAGCGCCGATCGTCGATAGTGGTGACCTCTCCTCCTCCTTTCAGCAGTCCTGGTGAGCCCCATCTCCTTCCGGGGCCGTGTGTAGATATATGTTGTTCTCTTTTGTACATGTTGTTCTATTTTGAGGTATAGCCGGGGCCTTGTCGCCGGTAGAACTATGTTCATCTTCCGTACTTTTAGAGGCTTCGTAGACACTTATGTGGGTCATGTATGTTTTTGGGTAGTGGTTGGGTTAACTCATAGTTGTGATCCCATCTCTTAACTATTCTAATTAGTATGTATGTTTTTGGGAGACCCAAATGTTGGTATCGGTACATAAGAAAGAAAGGGTTAGTATCATTAATGTATGATTTTGATTTGTCACCTGCTAACTCAGCAAACAGTGTTGTGCCATAATCTTGGGAAGTAAATGAGTCGGATAGGAAATTCTAACCAGGCTTGCTTGACTAGGTTCACTCGGCTAAGTGTCGGTCGTGTCCCCCAGGGTTGGGGCGTGACATAAATGTAATTCATCTCAAAGGAAAGATTAAATATTTGTCTAAACAAAGGCTATCTGAGTTACTTCTAGATCTAATTGCTGGATTTGAGGATGTAAACAATGAAAAGGAATAGATGTCTAAAGAATGTGTGATTTTGAAAGCAAAGTGCAAAAACTTGGAACTTAGGGTTAGTGAAATTGTAAGTGAAAATACTGCTTTAAAGAACCAGGCTCACGCACTTGATTCAAATGTCCTAAAACTTAGAAATGAAATCTAAAATTGTAACTAGGAACATGGAAGAAGACAACTGATCACACACAACTCACTCTAGAAGAAAATGTAGGAAAAATGAAAGATGAGTTGTATAAGACGGATGAGTAGGTAAGAATCTTAAAGGAGGATCTAAACAAGGTCAAGCATGAGCTGGACATGACTTGTAAATGGAACAGGTCCTCCGATGCTCTTTCTTGGCTACAGAAACATCATAGTAGCAACAGAAGAGGATTTGGCTTTGGAAATCAACCACCTAAATGGGATCCCAAAAGAAAGTACCTCACACTTCCTAAGAACAAGATTTGCACACACTGTGGTAAAATATGTCACTATAAAAGTGAATGACCTGCAAAAGAAAAAAGAATTTGTTTAAGGGAAGAATAGGCTACCAAGTTGGGCTAAAAAAATTTGATTAATCCTTTTGCCTATAGAAAGGGACCCAAACTAGTTTGGGTTCCTAAGACTAACCCCTGATTTCCTTTTGCAGGTCCAAGTGAAGGGGAGCAGCCAAATATGGTACATGAATTGTGGCTGCTCAAAGCATATGACAGGAAGCAAGAACCAGTTCCTTTCACTTGAGGACCTCAAAGGAGGTAATGTCTCCTTTAGAAATGGGAAGAAATGTGAGATTATTGGGGTTGGAAAGGTAGGTAAGACTGATTCTCACTCTATTGAGAAGGTCTACTTTATAGATGGACTAAAGTATAGTCTAATAAGTGTATCACTGATGAACATAAAATATTTACTTATTATATGCTTTTAATATCCTACTTTAAATAATATACTTAAATTATATTTCGAATTCTGCCTCTTTCTAACTATTTTAGCAGGAAAAAAAAGATTATAAATAATAGAAGGAAAAGACATAAAGCTCGATGAAAGTCTATTATGGCAAGCACAAGAATTGAAATGGCAAGCGGAAGAATATAATTGAACTTTCAACATCCAAGCTCCTATCTTGGACATATCCAAACTCCTATCTTTGGACACATCCAAGCTCATATCTTCAGACGTATCCAAGCTCTTAATTTTGGACACATCTAACCATTTAATGCCTACAAGACTCTTCTATAAATTGAATGTAAATTTGGCATCGAGGGGGCGACCGAGAAAAAGAAGAGAACTACTTTTCTATAAACTTCTTTCTTTAACTATTTTATTTTCTTTTTGTTAGTTTTTGGATTTTCTAAGAGTAATGGCAATATTCTAAAATTCCTTTTTGTTGTGAGATTTAAATACTCCATAATGGAGTAATTTCGTTTGTTGGGATAGTTGATGAAGCTTGATAAATATTTTTGTAATATTATTTCAATTTTAATACATTCTTGGCTTGAAATTTTCTTTTTATAATTCATACCGTGCTGAAATAATGGTTTCTAATTAATCATTATTATCACTTCTATATATTTTATTTAAGTTATTATTATATTAATTTTGTAATTCTCACGGAGCAAAACTAATATATAATAACCAACGAATAAAATTATAGAGTGAGAATAATTTTTTGTAAAACTCTTATTTCAAATCTGTAGTCTTATTTGTCTCAGTTTTAATTTTCACGGAGTAGTAAAAATACTCACGAAGTTTTTACTACCTTTTAGCACAATTCAAGAAAGAACATATTTCGGTTTGATCGTCACTAGTTTTAACTCAATTAATTACATAAACTCACGGAGTGCTATTAATTGAATTTTTCTTAGTGAGTAAATATAATTGTATTAGCAATAAGCAATTATTCTTTAGAGAAATACATGTAGAAATTGAGATTTTATTTTAATAATATTATCGAGTGAATTCAACGATTCCCAACTCTTTTTAAATTATAAATCTTTCAAAAATTGTTTGTTTTGCTTTAATTAATTAACAAGTTTTAAAACTCACCTTTCATCAATATGGTTTCTCAAATAGTAGTAAAAATACTAGAAGTCTGTAGCCTAGATTAACCAATCTCTGTGGGACGATATCATAAACTACACTAGAATTTGACTAGTACGAGTAGAAAAATCCTATGCACATTGGTCTCGTCAAATGTTTGGCGCCGTTGCCAGGCATTGGCACAAGTCTACTTCAGATTAAATATTTTTTTTACTAATTTGGGAGCTTACTATTAGTATTATTATTTTTGTTATCAGTATTTACTAAATATTACTACTATAACTATTACGATTACTGTTACAAGTACTATCCTCTTGTAGAAGTGTTATTAGCGTTTATCCTTCTTATCATCATTATAGCATATCACTATTATTAATACTAGTACTACTATAGTATTATATTATTGTTTTCCATCGTCAGTTACTATTACTACTTACTGATTTCGTTTACCACATTTTTTTCCATTACATCTATTGCTAATTAGTACTAATATAATTACTATTACCATATACTAATAATGATAATAATAATAATAATAATAATAATAATAATAATAATAATAATAATAATAATAATATCGTACTTCTATTTTTATTTAATCTCTTATTATTTGTGTCATCTTTGTAATTTTTGTTGACCTTGTTATTCATGAATTTCTTTTAATTATTTTCTTTTAAGTACTACTACTACCACTTTAGGTGTTAAGTTCAATTTGTTTTTAGAATTTTGAGTAGTTTATGACCCGCTCTTCTACAAAAGAGTTGGTCAATTACGATCCTGAAATTGAAAGATCTCTTCAATCGCGCAGGAAAGGACAAACGTCTTCTCAAACAATAACTTCTGAAGGAATGGAGAATCAGGAAGTAGAAAATATCAACCCACGCGGAGTACCACCACTAGTCCAGATAGAGGACCACTTTGATGAAGTGATGCCAAGGCCAGCAAATATAATCCTAAGGGATTATGCTTGACCGGACCACTTCAATTGTAAATCTAGTGTCAGGAAGCCCCCAGTGGAAGCCAACAACTTTGAAATCAGGACCGAACTGATTCAAACGATCCAACAATCTTGCATCTTTACTGGAGATTCAGGTGACGATCCACATAGTCATTTAATTGATTTCCTGGAACTAGTTGAAACTGCTAAGTATAGTGGAGTAACCCCTGAAGCGATCAAGTTAAGATTATTTCCTTTTTCTTTAAAAGGATATGCTACGACTTGGTTGCGAAGTTTGCCTCAAGGATCAATTACCACATGGGACCAAATGACTCAGAAATTTTTAAATAAATATTTTTCCCTGCTAAAACCACAAAGTTAAGACATGACATACCTAATTTCTTGCAGACTGATACATAGTCAGTTTATCAATCTTGGGAAAGGTTAAAGGCAATGCCAAAACAATGTCCACACCACGATATTCCTGAACATATGCAGTTGAATATTTTTTATCACGTGCTAAAACCCTCTTCCAGAAATGTGATAGATGCAGCTGCAAAAGGTTCTGTAATGGGAAAAACCACAGAGGAAGCATTGTAATTGTTGAACGAGATTTCTGAAATGCCATCCAATGGCCATCTGAACGTGTAATCATCAAGAAGGCTGCTACGATTAATCAGGTTGATGCTTTAAATACACTAACATAGTAAATTGTTTCTTTGGCACAAAAGTTTGAAACTTTTCAGGTGAATACACAACAACCAAGCCAATCTTAGGCTTGTGACATGTGTGGAGGAAATCATCAGAACCATGAATGTCAAACAACCAATCACAATGATGAACATGTCAATGTGATCAGTTACAAGCAATATCCTTTTGGAAGTCCAATAGAACAGAAACATCCAGGTTTTCAATGGAGCAATCCAAATGGTGCTGAGAAATCTCAAAGCTTCCAGAAGCAACAAATACAGGGTCCACTCAGATACAAGAATCCAAACCATTGTCAATCAAACTTCAGACCTTATCAGCAAGCAAATCCATATCTGCAGAAGCCTCAACAAGACCATCCTAGTCTTGATGATCTATTGTACAAGTACATTAAGGTCACTGATGAAAAGACGTAGAGCCAAAATTCATCCCTCAAAAATCTGGAAATACAGTTGTGTCACGACCCAAATCTTAATTTAGGTCGCGATGGCGCCCAACAACGGGGTTAGGCCAGCCAACATGAATGACACTATGAGTTACCTTCCCTAGTAGCCTAACATTCCAACATTTACCAATTTTAATCAGATATGAATATGATAATAACCTGCGATATGAAGTAAAACCATAAATACGTGAACCAAACGATGAGCATGTCTATATAATATATACATCCCAAAAAACCAAAATATACGCTACGTGTGTGCCAGGAATTAGTGTCACGAGTGTCACAGGCAACTATACGGAATATACAAGATACATATAGGTACAAATCCACAGTCTGGATGAAATAGACGGGGAAAATAACAAAAGGAACTTCAGGGTGCTGCTAGGAGGTCGCCAGGAAGAGAAGCTCACCGTGGAGTCTAATCACACAAATCAGTATCTAGCACCAGCCTAATAATCAGATGTACCAGCCTCCAGACCTGTACAATCAAGTACAGAAGAAGAAGAAGTGCAACATGAGTACATAAATAAATATGTACCCAGTGAGTATCTCGTCTAAACTCGAAGGAGTAGTGACGAGAGGTCGACTAGATACTCACTAAGGTCCAGCAATATAATATAAAAAGAGATAAGGATAAATCATTAGGCATGTGAAGCAGAAATCAACAAGTACATAAGCAAATAATGTAATCCAAGTAACAACTGAAAATGAACTGCAAGTGCCAAATCCTCCATTTACACAATACCTGTCAATCCCACTATAAGTGACTTAGACTCAAGTGATAATACAATACCAGAACAAGACAACCGGCCGGAGTCATAAGGATGGTCATAAGGACTGAGGTCATAAGCTAACCCACGATTGCGAATCATATCTGCGACTCACGTGCTGACTCAATAGTAATAAGCTGACCCACGATCGCGCATCATACATGCGACTCGTGTGCTGACTCGATAATGATAAGCTGACCCACGATCGTGCATCTAGTCTGCGACTCGTGTGCTACCTCGATAATCATAAGCTGACCTACGAACGCGCATCATGCCTGCGACTCGTGTGCTGACTCGATAATAATAATATATAAGCTGACCCACGATCGCGCCTCCAGTCTGCGACTCGTGTGCTGACTCGATAAAAAGTGCATATACATATATAGGTATATATGTGTACCAACTCAACAGTGAACTCAACAGGACCGTGCCAATACCACTGTAGCCAACTGGGATTGAAATCATAATATTTCACCTTTCCATGTCATCTCAACAACAATCACAACTTACAATACATGCAAGGTACAACTAAGGCACATAGAGGCATGCTCGTGAGTCCTAAAGCTACACGACATAGCAATATAGTCGCCACGTACGGACTCTCGTCACTTGGTATGTACGCGGCCCCCACAACATGTATACATAACAAATAAGGAACCTATGAAGACATTTCCCCCTTACAAGGTTGGAAAGGAGACTCACCTCGCGACGAAACCACCCCTCGGATCAAGGATGCGCCCGAATCTCCGAAATCTACCCTCGACGGCTCGCAACTAGCCAAATATAGCGTAATTGAATCAATTTAAGTTCAAAGAAGAAGAATTAACCAATAAACCCAAAATTAGGCATTCTTGAAGGATTTTGGAATTTCGACCCCGGGCCCACACATTCGGATTTCGAGAATTCTCGAAGGAATCACTTACCCGAAGCCTAAGGATCATAATTACGTGATTTATACATGAATTCATGGCTTAGAATGGATAATTCACTAATTCTCCCATAAGCCCTAATTTACGACAAAATTTCAAGAATTGATGATTTAGAAGAGAGAATTAGCTAGGAATTGATGTTAAAACTTCGTAAAACCACGGAATTTACTTACCTCAATAACAATGGTGGAAGGTTCCTTGAAGAGATCTCTAAAAACTTGAGGAGGAAAATGAAAATGGAGGAAATAGGCCAACTCCCGTATTTAATAAAACTGCCCAATTATTCCTTCACTGCGATCGCGACAAGGGCCTTGCGATCGCGAAGGCCAACTGGCCAGACCTCTGCGATCGCGGCAGAGGTCCTGCGATCGTGAAGAGCAACTGTGCCCGGCCCTGACTTGACACTATGCGATCGCGAGGATGGGGCTGCGATCGCGAAGGAATGGAGTCCAGCCTTCCGCGATTGCGAAGACTGGGATGCGATTGCGAAGGCCAAGGGCCCAACCTTCCGCGATCGTGAAGAGGAAGCTGCGATCACGAAGAACAATCAGCAGCTCAGCCAGATTCCTTCTCCGTGATCGCGACCCACCTTCTGCGATCGCGAAAAAGGAAACCAGACAGCAAAAATCTAGTTTTTCCAACTTAGCTCCCGGGGGTCCAAAACTCACCCGAGCCCCTCAGGATCCCGTCCAAAAGCACCGGCAAGTCTGTATTTATGATACAGACTCGCTCGAACTTCTGGAACGTGAAAAACAACAACGAAACTCAGAATTCAACCCAAAAACCAAATTGGATCAAACTTAAGAACTTAAGATTCTAGAATTCACTTCAATGCACCGAACATGCCTATACTACTCGGAATGACCTCAAATTTTGCAGACAAGTCATAAATGACCATACAGAACTATTCCCGATCTCGGAATTCCGTTCGGACCTTGATAGCATAAAATCATGTCCCAAACAAAATTTCAAATATAAGGAAATCCTAATTTCCATTTCGGGCGCCGAAATGCTCCTGGGTCATCGAAAACCCGAGCCGAACATACGCCCAAGTCCAAAATCATCATACGGAGCTACTGGAGCTGTCAGAACTCGATTCCGAGGTTGTTTGCTCAAAATGCTGACCGAAGTCAAACTTGGCCAAATAGGCTAACCTTAAAGAACCAGGTGTTCCTAAATCACTCAAACCATTCCCGAATCCCGAACCACCCATCCCCGCAAGTCATAAAGCATGAATAGCCGCTATGGAAGGTTTCATTTAAGGGAACGGGATCCTAATACGCAAAATGACCGATCGGGTCGTTACATTCTCCCCCTCTTAAATAAACGTTCGTCCTCGAACGGGTCTAGAATCGTACTTGGAGTGCTGAATAGCTGTGGATATCTGCTCCGCATGTCCTCCTTGGACTCCCAAGTCTCCTCCTCAACTGGTTGTTCCCTCCACCGAACCTTAACCACAAAAATTGTCTTGGACCTCAACTGGCGGTCCTGTCTATCAATAATAGCTACTGGCTCCTCCTCGTAGCCCAACTTCTCATATAACTAAATCGTGTTGGAATCAACTACGTGAGAGAAGTCGGTGTGATACCTCTGAAGCATGGATACGTGGAAAACCGGATGAACTCCTGATAAGGCTATAGGTAAAGCAAGCTCATAAGCGACCTCTCCGACTCGCCTCAACACCTCGAATGAACCTATAAACCTAGGTCTCAACTTGCCCTTCCTCCCGAATCTCATGATACCCTTCATCGACGAAACCTTCAGCATAACCTTATCTCCCTCCACAAATGCTACATCACGCGCCCGCTGATCTGCATAACTCTTCTGTTTGGACTGAGCTGTGTGCAGTATCTCCTGAATGATCTTCACCCTATCCAAAGCATCTCTCACCAGATCTGTGCCATATAACTTGGCCTCGCCAGGCTCAAACCACCCGATAGAAGAACGACATCGCCGACCATATAAAGCCTCGAATGGAGCCATCCCGACGCTGGACTGATAACTATTATTGTATGCAAACTTAGCCAAAGGCAAGAATTGGTCCCACTGACCGCCAAAATCAATCACACAAGCCCTGAGCATATCCTCCAAAATCTGAACTGTACGCTCTGACTGGCCATCAGTTTGAGGATGAAATGTTGAACTGAGGTCTATCTGAGTGCCCATCTCACTGTGCAAAGCTCTCTAGAAGTGCAAAGTGAACTGAGGACCTCGATATGATATAATAGACACCGGCACACCGTGCAACCGGACTATCTCTCAAATGTAAATCTGAGCCAGCCTCTCTGTAGTATAAGTAGTAGCCACAGGAATAAGATGTGCCGATTTGGTCAATCTATCCGCAATGACCCAAACCGCGTCAACCTTCCGAAAAGTCCGAGGCAACCCAACCACGAAGTCCATGGTGATGTGCTACCATTTCCACTCAGGAATGGGCATCTGCTGAAACAAGCCTCCTGGCCTCTGGTGCTCATACTTGACCTGCTGACAGTTGAGACACCTAGCCACATACTGAACTATATCATTCTTCATCCGCCTCCACCAGTAATGCTGCTTCAAGTCTCGATACATCTTCGTCGCTCCTAGATGAACATAATACTGAGAACTGTGCGCCTCTTCTAGAATCCTCTCCCTCAGGCCATCAATATCAGGAACACACAATCGGCCTTGGAGTCTCAGAACACCATCCTCGCCCAAGGTAACCTCCTTGTCCCTACCCTGGACCACCGTATCCTAAAGCTCTGCAAGACATGGATCATCAAACTATCGAGCCTTAATCTCCCCAACAATGAAGACTGAGCAACTACATGAGCCAAAACTCGACGAGGCTCCGAAAGGTCCAATCTCACAAGGCGATTGGCCAAGGACTGAATGTTCAAGGTTAAAGGTCTCTCCTCAGCTGCAGTGTAGGCCAAGCTACCCATACTCGATGCCCTCCTGCTCAAAGCATCTGCTACTACATTCGCCTTGCCTGGGTGATACAGAATAGTGAGATCATAGTCTTTTAACAACTCAAGCCATCTCCGCTGCCTAAAATTAAGGTCCTTCTGCTTAAACAAATGCTGGAAATGTTGGTGGTCAGTGTAGACCTCACATGACACACCATACAAATAGTGCCGCCAAATCTTCAAATCATGAACAATCGCCGCCAACTCTAAGTCATGCACTGGATAATTCTTTTCATGAACCTTCAGCTGGCGCGAAGCATAAGCAATAGCCCTACCACCCTGCATCAACACACATCCCAACCCGACGCGTGAAGCGTCACAATATACAATATACATCCCAGACTTAGTAGGCAATGATAGAACTGGTGCTGAGGTCAATGCTGACTTGAGCTTCTGAAAGCTCGCCTCACACTCGTCGGACAATCGAAATGGGGAATTCTTCTGAGTCAATCTAGTCAATGGAGCTGCAATAGAAGAGAATCCCTCCACAAATCGTCGATAATAGCCAGCTAGACCCAGAAAACTCCTGATCTCTGAAGCTAAAGTAGGATGCAGCCAATTCTGAACTGCCTCAATATTCTGAGGATCAACCTTGATACCCTCTCCGGATACCACATGCCCTAGAAATGCCACCGACTCCAACCAAAACTCACACTTGGAGAACTTAGCATATAGCTTCTGCTCTCGCAAGGCCTGAAGCACAACTCTCAAATACTGCTCGTGCTCACCAAGGCTCCGTGAGTATATCAATATATCATCAATGAAAACAATAACGAAGGAGTCGATAAACGGCCTGAACACCCTATTCATCAAGTCCATAAATGGTGATGGGGCATTAGTCAAGACGAAGGACATCACTAGAAACTCATAATGGCCATATCTGGTACGAAATGCAGTCTTCGGAAGTGATAACCCGATCTCAGATAAATCTAGAAAACACCCGAGAACCCTGCATTTGGTCAAACAAATCATCAATGCGCGACAAAGGATAC
The DNA here is from genome assembly GCA_005239495.1 of Nicotiana undulata. Classification (NCBI taxonomy): domain Eukaryota; kingdom Viridiplantae; phylum Streptophyta; class Magnoliopsida; order Solanales; family Solanaceae; genus Nicotiana; species Nicotiana undulata. The sequence continues at coordinate 85,422 of ML277790.1, forward strand.
TTGTTCTTGATGGTCACCTTATTCAACTGACGATAGTCAATGCACATCCGCATAGACCCATCCTTCTTCTTCACAAATAAGACCGGAGCACCCCACGGTGACACACTCGGCCTGATGTAACCCCTTGGCCAACAACTCCTCAAGCTTCTCCTTCAACTCCTTTAGCTCCTTAGGAGCCATACGATAAGGGGGAATGGAAATAGACTGAGTATCTGAAGCCAAATCAATACAAAAGTCTATATCTCGATCTGGAGGCATGCCTAGAAGATCTAAAGGGAACACATATGGAAACTCTCGAACAACATGCACTGAATCAATGGTAGGAGACTCGACAGTGGTGTCCCGCACAAAAGCAAGTTAAGCTAAGCAACCCTTCTCGACCATGTGCCGAGCCTTCATATAGGAAATGACCCGACTGAATGCACTAACTGAAGAACCCCTACACTCTAACCTCGGCGACTCAGGCATGGCTAATGTAACTGTCTTGGCATGGTAATCCGACACATCATGATAAGGAGATAGCCAATCCATGCCCAAAATAACCTCGAAATCAACCATATCGAGTAATAACAGGTCGACTCTGGTCTCAAGCCCACAGAAGGTAATCACACAAGATCGGTAGACCCGGTCTACTACCACAGAATCACCCACAGGAATGGACACATACAAAGGAGAACCCAAGGACTCACGAGAAACATCTAGAAAATGAGCAAATCATGCGAAAACATATGAGTATGTAGACCCTGGATCAAATAACACTGAAGCCTCCCTACCACAGACTAAAATAATACTTGTAATCACGGCGTCTAAGGCCACTGCGTCTGATCTGGCCGGAATATCATAGAATCTGGCTGTAGCACCTGAAGACTAAGCTCCCCCAGAACGAGCTGGAGCTGACTGACCCCCTCCTGACTGGCCTCCCCCTCTAGGACGGCCCTTGCCAACCTGACCCCCACCCCTAGGTGGTCGAACTGCTGGTGCTAAAATCATAGGCTGGTGACTCTGCTGCACGGCCTTGCCACGATTGTGGGGGCAATCCCTCCTCACGTGGCCTAAGTCCCCACACTCGTAGCATCTCAAATGTTACATATCCTGCTGTCCTGAGAAGTAAGAGTCCCGAATGGCCGGAGTGCGATGAGAATCATCTGACACAACACTAAAATAGGAACTGGAGGATCTCTGACGGCTGGAGTAACCACTGGATGAACTGTGGATGGTTGGAGGATGGTAGGAGCGCTCTGGCATGTCGCTGAACTGAGGCCTCGCTGGAACACCCCTGGGAGGTAGTGGAGGTGCTGTATATGAAGGCCTACTGAACTGACCGCCTCCGAACTGACCCCTGCCCCTATCTGGAGCGCGCCTGAAGCCACCTGAGAATCTGGCCCTCTTGTCTTGCTGACCATGATAACCCTGCTCCTCAGTCGGTAACCCTCAATCCGTCGAGCTATCTCGACTACAAGCTGGTACGGGGTACCCATCTCTACCTCTCTGGCCATAGAGGTCCTGATACTTGGATGTAAGCCTGCCATGAACCGCTGCACCCTCTCGACATCAGTGGGCAATATCATGAGAGCATGGCGGGATAACTGTTACACCCCATGTTTTCGTACGTGAAAGTACGCCATAAGTAAATTGATGGAAGCTCGGAAAATGAGATGTTATATCCCGCATTTTCGTATGTTAAAGTTTCGTCGTAAGTCAATCGACGTAAGTTCGGGAATGAGATTATTTTGAAGTTATAAGCATTATACTATTTCAAACAAGTGATGAGTAAATTCGTGAAGGTGAGAGGGTGAGAAAAATTGAAGAAAATGAGTTTTGTTGAAATTTGTCATTTGGGGATAAAATACGGCCCGAGCTAAAACACGCGGTATTTATGGACTAGTACCATACAAGGTACCACATGGACATGATAATAAGGTGTATAAGATGTGTTAATAAGTATACCCTCTAGAATTTTGTACATGACTAGAACATTTCAAGGCTTTCTAAAAGAGTCTCGGGCAGTGGATTATTGCGAACATTAGGAGAAGATTCCTTGGCCACGATGATCTTGTTATCTATGAGGTTTTGTATCTTGTCTTTCAAGGAACGACATTCCTCGATGGTGTGTCCCTTCATACCGGAGTGGTAAGCACATGTTTTGTTTGGGTTGACCCACTGAGATGGGTTCTCAGGGATGACAACGAGGATGGGTGTGACATAACCTGCGACTTTAAGCTTTTCATATAATTGGTCAATGGGTTCAGCTATGGCGGTATACTATTTTGGTGGACGACAGTCGAAATTTGGGCGAGGTCTTGGGAAGTTTTGGCGAGCAGGTGGTGATTGGTAGTGAGAAGGTTGGGAATTGTAGGCATTATAAACGGAAGCTGGTTGGGAGTATCTGGGCGAGGTAGGCTGATATATGGGTGGTGGAGCTTGGTAGGCGGGTGAGGCTGTCTGGTATTGAGGTGAAGATGCTTGGTAACTTGGAGCTGGTTGGTATGTGAAGGAAGGTGCGGGGTATACTTAATATTTGGGACGGGACTTGGCTTGTTGTGCTACCATCACGGCTCCTAAATCCTTTTTCTTGGACACACCACCAGATTGCAGAGCTTTGTTGGTAGCCTGTAAGGCTTCAAAGTTAGTAACCATACCGTTTTTGATTCCTTCCTCGATTCGTTCTCCCAATTTGATGATATGAGAAAATTTGTGCCCTTCGACCATATCAGCCGCTCATAGTACTGAGGATCCTGAGCGCGCAAGAAGAATTTTTTCATTTGTTCTTCTTCCAAGGCTGGCCTGACCTTAGTAGCCTCTGATCTCCAACGAGTAGCATACTCGCGAAAAGTCTCAGTTGGTTTCTTCTTCAAGTTCTGGATGTAGAACACATCCGGTGCATTCTCCGTATTGAATCTAAATCTATCCATGAAGTCCGTAGACATGTTCACCCAATTGATCCATTTCTTTGGATCCTGATTGATGTACCAGGATAGTGCATCACCTTTGAAACTCCTCATGAAGATCTTCATGCAGATCCTTTCATCTTTTCCCACGCCGACCAATTTGTCGCAGGAAGTCTTCAGATGGACTCTTGGGTCACCAATACCATCGAACATCTTGAACTTAGGAGGTTTGTACCCCTCGGGCAGTTCCACATCAGGCTGTATGCAAAGGTCCTCGTAATTCAATCCTTCAACCCCTTTAACTCCTTCGACGCCCTGAACTCGGTTGGTCAATTTCTTTAGTTCCTCGGCCAGAGTCCTGATGAGCTTGTCCTTCTCGTCAGACTCATAGGTATGTGGTGTGGAATGAGCTACAGTTTCCACATAAATGGGGTTGTCATAAGCCTGGAAGTGGTCTCTTGTCAGATCCTGGAGAGGTGGAGTGTTGTAGTTGCATGGTACTGGTGGAACAGGATCTTTGGGGTGATTGGGTTGTTTTGGGATGCTTTGGGGTAAAGTGGAGTTCAGAGTATTTGGGAAGTGAACGTTTCGAACGTTGAGGGAGAATGATAAATGGGCCAAATTCTTGACTTGGTCAAGTTCTTCTTGGAATTTTAGCAGCTTCTTCTCTAGCGGAGTCATACCCTCGTGCAAAACCTGAATACCCTGTCCATCAACGATCTCAACCTGCTCATCCCTGTTATCTTTTCTAGTACCGCTTGCATCTGCCATTTTGGTATTACCCTTGCTTTTTCCTTTGGGAGGAGTGGGAGGAGGAGTAGGAGGAGGGACCTTTGATCTGGTGCAATAAGTTGTGGATTCTAGAGTGCACGAACTAACCTTTAGGGAAGGGGAATAACTAACAAAAAGGCAGTGAAGTTAGTGGAGATATATAAATAATATTGCGATAATTTAAACACGTAATGCGAAAATGTAAAATGCATCCTAAGTTGGGGAAACTATTTATGCCCAAGGTAGGCCTAGCGACAAATTAATTTGGAGAACTTAAATACTAAATGCCTCATTTTATTGATGACAAAAAAATAGGCAAATCCGACTTGACTCTAAGAATGCGAAAATATAAAATGTCACTAATGGCCAGTAGCCTTATTACATCAAAAAGCAAAGTAAAGACAAATCCTATATATTAGGTCTCAGAAGGACCTTCCCCAGACTTGGCGCCTCTACTCGCTTTGATCAAAATTCCCATCTCGCGAAGTCCCAGCAGCAAATAGGTCTTGGCTAGAATTCCTCCTTCAGCTCCCTCGGTCTTTTGACAAGTTTCGATCCTCCAAAGGAATTTCTCTTCCAAGTCAACGATGCCTCTTTCCAAGTGTGTTAATCTTTGGGTGGAAGTGATGGCCATGTCCTTCCATTCCTCGATCAGCTTTTTGTTAGCTATGTGGATTTTGTGATGATCTTCTTCACAGTCACGGAGCCTTTTGCGCAGCTGGCTGAACCTAGTTGTTGCCTCGGCTTTCTCGTCTATGACCCTATGTCCTTGAGCGAAACCTGGCTCAAGACTTCCTCCCCAGTTATCTTCCAACCATCCCAGATAGTAAGGAGAGCAACCAGCGTGATACCTGTCAGGTTCGATAGTATCCTTCTCCAAACGGATCCTGCAGTGCCACAATTGCTGAGCTTGACATTTGTAGGGTTGTCATCATTTTGGAAGTCCGCCCTGAGATGACTCATTTTCTCGACCCTTGGGATGACTTGCTTCCTCCCTACCTGTCTCATGACTCGAATTGGGACGTAAGGGTATGTCCCTCTAAGACCAATCAATATCAGGAACGGGGTATCTCTGGTCCGAATGATGAACTCGTCGGTCGGGAACCACTTGAACATCCATTGGATTTGATTCTCAGTCAAATCTCCCAATAACTCAACCTATCCCTTGGCATTTTCTGGCTGTTCAAACATGTCGAGGATGTAGTTCCTACGCTTTGGATATATGGATAATCGGATAATTATTGTTTTTAGTGGGAGATTAACAATTAATTAAGATAATTGGTGGTTAATTATTGGACAAAATACATCATGTGGCAGCAAACCTATCTAAGGATTGTGACTCATAAGTCACTATGATTATGTGGCAAGTATTAAAGAGCATGAGTCATTCTCATTAATTACACATATTCATTCTTAAAACATGAGTTCACATAAGCTTGAAAAACTTTAAAGCTCTCATTCATAGCTATAGTGATTAGAAACCTTTAACCATTTAAACTAAGATACATTATGTTAATACCAAACTTGATGATATGAACTGTAAACTTAATAAAGCCTAAACGCTCACCCAAAGTAACTAGTATCGTCTGTATAGAGAGTGATTGCTTTCGTTGTGTTTATCTCAGCTATATAAGTTCGTATGGATTTAGAGAGATTATTAGGGAGTACAGTGAATCTTTCTCAAGAATATCATACGGATTTTTCCTACTCCGGGCTTACCGTCGTGTGTTCTGTCGCGATTGTCGTGTGTTAGAGGGATTTCCAGAGAACCGGCCCAAGTATGTTAAGGCTATCCCTTCTTTCTTTTGTCATGGTCCAAATTGTACTGAAGAAACGAGCAAATACACCGTTTCTATAAATTACTCTATTCATAGAAATAGTAGGGGTGTCTATATTCTTGACTCCCCATGAGAATTATTATTATTTTCTGTTCATGGGTCTCAGAATAATACGCAGTTGGAAAAGTTTATCCGGAAGGAATATTGCGATTATTACGTACTTTCATGCATTTCATACATGTGCATTGACCCATGACCAGATGGCGTTATATACGCGTATATATGTAAATATATGTATATGGGATATGAGAAAAGGTTACAACGTTATATACGCACCACCACCTGATCAGCTGGTATATGATGATGATGTTGCCCACANAACCCCAACTCCCAAAATATACACGACGTGTGTGCCAAGAACTAGTGTCACGAGTGTCATGGGCAAACTAACGGAATATACAAAGGATAGTAATATATACAAATCCACAGTCTGAATGAAATAGACGGGGGAAACAACAAAAGTAAATGAAAACTCCATGGTGCTGCTGGGAATCGCCAGAGGAAGCAGCTCACCATGAAGTCAAGTCCACAAGCTCAAAGTCTATCTCTGGTACAATAACCAGAAGCACCGGCCTCAGAACCTGTACAGTTAAGTACAAAAGTGCAACATGAGTACATATTAAATAAATATGTACCCAGTGAGTATCCCGCCTAATCTCAAAGAAGTAGTGACGAGAGGTCGACTCGATACTCACTAAGGTCCAACAGTAATAACATATGATAGAATATAAATAAATACAGTAGGCATGTCAGGAAATAAGCAACAAGTACATATCAAGAGCAGAAATCCAAACAACTACTGAATTAAACAATAATGCACTTTCAAGGGTAAGAACACCGAAACGAAACCATAATCACCAAATCTTAGACCCGCCGTGGCGTGCGGACCGCTCCCATAAAGTACCTTCTAAACTCGCCGTGGCGTACGACCCGATCCCATATGTATTTCAAGTATTTCTCAACACTGCCGTGGCGTACGGCCCGATCCCATATATATCACAAATATTTCTCAACACTGCCGTGGTGTATGGCCCGATCCCATATATATCACAAATACTTCTCAACACTGCCGTGGCGTACGGCCCGATCCCATATATATCACAAATATTTCTCAACACTGCCGTGGTGTATGGCCCGATCCCATATATATCACAAATACTTCTCAACACTGCCGTGGCGTACGGCCCGATCCCATATATATCACAAATATTTCTCAACACTGCCGTGGTGTATGGCCCGATCCCATATATATCACAAATACTTCTCAACACTGCCGTGGGGTACGACCCGATCCCACATATATATTTTAATTACTTTTTCGTAACAATTCCTTTCTATTCAACAATTTTCATAAAGCCTCAGAGGAACAATACTATACATAACATAATCTCATAGTACATATGACGTCACAATTAATCATATAAAGCATTTCAAGGAAGCGTATAAGGCATTACGAGGAAAGCATATAAGGCATATAAGGCATTACGAGGAATCATACAAGGCAAGATGTGGGCCTAATTACCCGGACATAACAATAATAGCTGCTACGTACGGACTCTCGTCACTTGGCGTGTACGTAGACCCCAAACAATTTACACATAGGATATACATCACCTACGGGGACAATTCCCTTTTACAAGGTTAGAAAGGAGACTCACCTCGCGACAAAATCACCCATCGGATCAAGGATGCGCCCGAATCTCTGAAATCTACACTCGACGACTAGAAACTAGCCAAATATAGTATAATTGAATCAATTCTAAGCTCAAAGAAGGAGAATTAATAAGAAATCCCAAAAATAAGCATTCTTGAAGGTTTTCGGAATTTCGACCCCGGCCCAACACGTTCGGATTTCGAAAATTCTTGAAGGAATCGATTACCCGGAGTCTAAGGATCATAATTATGCAAGTTCTTGCTAGAATTCATGGCAAAAATGGA